>VOMN01103139.1:0-11070 GCA_014899125.1 Orchestia grillus
GGAATGAAATTTTGTAAACCAATTTCTTACTTGTCGATCTGTAATGACAACCTGGCCATAAACGCTGCATAATTTCCTCGCTGTCTCTGCTTAGTCATTTTCCTGTTTAAACTCCACGACATCACATGTCGAATATGTAACTTTAGGCCTTCGATCTCAAGGTTCGTCTCTGAAAAATGGTAAGAGAATTTTTACTTAAATTTAGACTGGCAAACCGAAATATGAAGGTCTTAAAATGGACAAAGGCCCTTCTAATTTGCATAATAGAATTGGAAATTATTTAAAAACTGACCTAATAGAATGCGGACCACCGAAAAGCCTATTTATTTTATATCTCATGTAGCCATTTTATTTTCGTGTAAGCGTAATCTAATTTTGTTAGATTTGTACCGTGTCTTAGCTCTACTTATTGACGGTTCGCATAACCTGATCTTCCAGTAGGACGCAAATTGATGATACTGCTAATAGGCAGTGGTAGGGATGTAAATTACAGAAGAATAATTCAAATAATTAATTTGTGGCGATCCCTTTTATTTCGTTGAATTTCTTCTCTTAAGTATCTACAATAAATCGATGTATTGCAGTTTCGTCCTGTACGCATCTTCAAGAAACTGTTGTAGTGCAGTTTCTTCCCTTACGCATCTTCAAGAAACTGCGGTAGAGCAGTTTCTTCCCTTACGCATCTTCAAGAAACTGTTGTAGCGCAGTTTCTTCGTTGATACATCTTCAACCAATCGTTGGAGTACACTTTCTTCTTCCACTTCTTCCAAAGTTGTCAGGAAAAATAGTTCATTTTACATGCATCCACTGAAAATTGCTCGAGTTGACTTGCTCCTCTCACGCATTGAGGCCCAGTTGGAGAGGAGCCCCGTGGCCGTACATGGCGAGCGTCGCAGTGAGAAGAAATCGGGAAAGCCGCGGTAATTGCCTCCATTTACGACCAATTCAATGACCAATGCCTCAACAAGTTAACGGCAGTGCATGGATCCTTCTACGATTGCTTTCGACAACATCAGATGGAGTTTGATGCCTAATGGTCATCCGGAGTTCTTTGGTTTATTGCCAGTCATACGGAGAGATATTCCAGAACCAATGGCGTCCCGTTCTGACAGTCAGCTCAGTATTTTACGTGCGTAAAGGACAAAATCGGCAAAGCTTTCAATTTTTATTGCAAATTCTATATGTGAGCTGAACTTTCTTGTTTACACAAAAGAGAGGATTCTGCTGTTTTGAAACGAACAGATACATATCTGTTTTCATTTGACCAAATAAACTTTTTTAGAAATTCAAATATGTATAAGTTGGTTAACCACGTCTTTAGACTCAAATTCTAATGAATATCTATTTCTATTCTTTCCAATCTTCAGTTTTGAACAGTATGACTTGAGTGTTCGATCTAGTGTCCCTTTTGCGTGTGTGTGTTGGTGATGTTTAAATAACATTTCAAGCCTGGCCTCATGGGAACTTGTACTCTATGTGTTACAGAGCGTGAGGTATCTGAGGACACTTATATTTTTGTAATTTAAACTAACCCGATAATAATTAATGTATTTTCATTCCAGAAGATCCTATGGCAGATACTACTATAACTAATGAAATGAAAAGACTCGCTGTAATAGTGTCTATAAAAGCGAAACACAGCAATTTAGAAATTTCAAGATTTCTAAGTCGCCAGATCTTTCGTTTGCGAAGTTAAAAAAAGCTGAATGAAAACAATGGAGATGAATTGGCCACGAGCAAGAGAAAACAGCATTGCCAACGCTCTGACTCACTTAGAACACTTGAGTTTGTCGGAAGAGTGCATGGCATGATCGACGAAAATCAGAGGAAGTCAATGCGACATCTTGCCAAAGATCTTCAAGCGTCTGAAGGAACAATAAGGAATGTTGTTCATCAAGGCCTCGGATACAAACCATACGTTCTTAAGTGAGGTTAGTTTCTGTCGACGAAAAATGAAGAGAATCGTTTCATGCGAGCTGTTTTTCTATAAGTGCTTAGGGTGTCCCCAGATAGCGTACGCTCCCTGTATTGCATTTGCATAATTCAAAAATTTGAATTATGGAGTCACACTGCATTCGCAAACCAACATTAGTTTCTACAATCGAAGCTCAACATGGAATATTTTCATTCAAACATCAAGCTTCAATTTTTTTCTGAAAACTTTCTAAATTTCTTAATTTAGCGGCAGGATTAGCTCCTGTTATAGGTGGCGAATTGTTTTGTTACGTAACATTTAGTCACGTGAAGATCCTGGGCTGTGATTACCATTTTTGGTAAATCAAGTTTAAAAATATTACCAGGGCAACTACTGAAGATATTAATGGATATATTATTAGAGACATTACTGCAGATATTACTATACATATTACTACAGATATAACTAGACATATTATTAGAGATAATACTAAACATATTACTAAGAGATTTTACAAGAGATACTACTGGAGATATTACTAGAGCTATTACAAAATACATAACTCTCCAAAAAACATCACACGGTAATAGTTAAAACAACTAATATTTGTTTCCCAGATCGGATCAGTTTTTTCTAATGAACAAATGCATGTAACTTGACATTTTTTTAACACTGACAGAATTCATTGCTGTCAAAAGCTGTGATTACACCCTGTACATATTGTACACACTAATCAAACTATAGAAATTACTAGAGACATTACCAGAGATATTGTAGAAATTTCTCTAGCGCTAACACTAGAGATATTGCAGAGAAGCAATGAAATTGCTTCATTTTTTAAAAATATCTTCCCATTCCCAGCCAGATTTCACTCGTTCGAAGAGCTTGAAATTTAGAACGTTATTCTCTCAAGCATGATCAGGATCGTAAAGCCTCTCTGATCACATGATCTAGATCTTAAAGGCTTTACTTCAAGACCGAGATGTCTTCGATCCCCTACGCGTGATATGAGCGTGAGAAATCTCAGAATGAATATTCAAATTTTTTCCTAGCGTGTCTCAAGATCAGGTATGCGTTATTCGGAAACGGCATGTGAATAAATCTACGTTTTTTCCATTCAAGTCATCAAACTAGAATTATAGTTTGACTAAGATGGAGAAATTGATGGGGAATTAGAAGAATTAATATGCTATTATAATAGCATATTAATTCCTCTAATTACCCATCAGTTCCTCGCAAGGCTTTATGAGCCCTGTGGGAAATGAAATAACACCATAATAATCATTTTCGATCGAAATTACGTTTTCTATTCGATATAATGGCCACACGAGCTTCAAACCATAGCTCAGGCACGGACTCGTGGGTCCGCCTGAGAGTAACGTTCTTCCACCGCTGCTCCTTGGAAGCCTTAGGGTCCGCAAAATGTCCCTCAGGGTTTACCAGGAACGAGTGAGATGAGGTAATGCACTTTCGAAGTTCTACTTAGTTTCGAATGCTTAATACAACACGCACACGATTGTAATATAGACATCATCGGTCTAACCCATTTGGTTATTAAACACTAGGGTTACGCAGAGGTAAAGAGGTCGAGAGACTCGCTTGAGTTGACTTTCCCCTACCAAGTCCGGAGAAGCGCGCCGTACTGCTGAAATCTGTCGTAAGCGAAAGCACTGAAATCCTTATTTTTTATTTCAGAAAGTTCCTCGTTAAATTCAGCGGTCGAACTTTGATTGAGAGGAAATTTTCATGATTCAGATCTGGTTAACAGGAAATTTTCATGGTTCAGGGTTGATTAACATGGTTCAGGGCTGATTAACAGGAAATTTCCAAGTTCAGGGTTGATTAACAGGAAATTTACAGAGTTGAGGGTTGATTACCAGGAAATTTCCAGGTTCAGGGTTGATTAACAGGAAATTTTCCCGGTTCAGGGTTGATTAGCAGGAAATTTTCAAGGTTCAGGGCTGCTTACCCGGAAATTTTCAAGGTTCAGGCGTTAACAGGAAATGTTATGGGTTGAGTTAATCAGGAAATTCCTTCGTGAGCCTCCATGAGGGACTGTGATCGTCGGTGACATCCAATAATTAGACATATTCGTGATACTCGCTCTGAGACATATGAGTCACAGCGCAACCGTTGGGTGAATTTGGGGTTTCTCCCTGGGGAGAAATATTTCCGTCACTAGTCATTTGAAATATTAATGGCGTGAACGGCTTATAGATATTAGTGACATGCTTCTATTTTAAATGTAAAGGCACGTGCAAGTAACAAATTTGTGAGACTTTATTTGCTTGTGATAACGCCTAAATTATTTTCGAATTATAATTCGAATGATTACAATTCGGTTCGAAACATTCACGCAAATTAGAGTTGATGTATTAATTAAAGGGCTTCAAACATTATATTTGAAATTAACCCATTTCAAGAGACTCACATTCATAAAAAAAATTTATCTGCTATAGTTTTCATTATAATTCTATAATATCTTTGACTACACAAGTGTAAAAATAGGTCACCAATCTCAAAAACCGTCGGAGGCAATACGGGCCGGGTTGAAAAGTATACCTAGCCAGAAGCTTTTGAGCGCAAATATATAAATTTCATAAAGATAAGAAGATCCGGTTTGATGCACTCATACCAGTGACTCTAAAAAATAGCTCGAGAGCTTAAACTTTTTTTGCCCGCAATATGTTGGTACAAAAGTTATTAGGCAAGTACTACAGTTGTTTTCCAGTATGTGTATTTTTCAGAATTTTACTCTTGTATCATTTAAATTTTTCACACGCTTTACTATTGGGAGCAGGTAAAGTATTTTTTACCCTACCATATAAGACTGCTTATTTACTTTGTAACTAATGACGACATGTACAAGCAATTCATCGACGCCAGCGCATCACGACGAGTTTGCGTACAGGGGAAGAAGCACTCACGATTTCAGTTCTTAGACACATCGCATCACAGGACTTGAAGACAAAGGTTATCTTCATTTTGATGAGATTAACGTTGAATAGTGAAACGAATTCATGTTTTGTAGTCTCCGCTCGGTGTTCTCGGGATATTTTGCCGTTTTTTTTGATAACCTCGCATTGAAGGATGGAAACTGTTCAGTAGCAAGAAACTGCTCTCGAAGCGTTGAGTGTGACCAGTAAATCCTCTTGGTCTGAGTTAGGAAATAAAAGTCGAAGCTGATACTTGCACTACTATGCGTTTGAAGGAGTGAGATTAGAAATTTACTTCGCTTGAATTTAAGTACTTTGCTGTTAAACGTTTAACAACGGTCACATGTCCTTGCAAGAAAAACTTTACCGAATTATGCTTCGTAAAATAGCGATACTTTGCTAACATGAGTAGAGACTAAATTAATACTAGCGTTATGCATGGAATTACCCTAATTTGAAGGAGAAACTTCCTATTGGAGATTGAAACTCGAGTTGTTTAAGCGGACTGTCTAATGTGAACTTGTCTTCATAGTTATATTGGTTCAGATTACCTGTGTTACTCATTACTAAATCAAGCTGTTTAGACCGTGCCTTGTTAAAAAAAATTATCATTATCAAATGATTACAATTTGGACAACTGAAATGTATTCAGAGGCTAAAGGGTTTCACTCATTGCACCCATCAGTTGTTTCAGAATTCATTAATTCCAGTGAGCAGCTTAAAATTCTATTGTTAGTAATACCGTCGTATGGGGAACATAAGCGCAATTTTAAGCAGGAGCGCACACTGTCCTCTGGCTCTCATGACTTCTCATTCCACGGAGTCCAAGAACTACACGTTTATGATTAAAGAAACGTTTGTTCGATAAAACAAATCGACGCTAATATCGAACAATGGGCCTCATAAACTGGGACGAGGGGCGATTCTTCTGGCGAATTTGAGGAGAACTTTCAACTGGCGATTTGCGATGACAATTCTCCTGTGCCAGTTTCAAACGACGATTTGTGCTGAAAACTTTGCGGCCGGAGAGAAGAAGTTTCGTTTCTGGTAAATTTGTTGAAGGGAGGACATTTCTTTTCGACGTGTCGAGGAATTTGTCCTTTGATGTATGAAGTGGGACAGCTTTGGGAAAGATGCGAAATTGTTTGTGTTTAGTTATCGTCGAAGGAGACTCTTGCTGATTTCGAACGGGATGGCTCGGAGAGAAAAAGTTTATCTTGGACATCTGCCCAGTACTGACGCAACATTTAGGATTTTTGTAGTTTCTGAAGAAAACTGATGCCCACACACTCAACAGAGACGTTCGTAACGTCCATAGGGCCGAACCAGTGGTTTCTTTACGAATAACACCTATTTTAGCTGTGAGCCTCCATTTTTTGAAGCTATTTTTAACTCACTTCGAACTTTTTTCTCTAGCGACCGACAACGAATGTAGATTCATTCATAAGTTTGTAAGTATGCCGCTTCCAAACGCAGCGTGAACATTTTTCTCCCAACACGTTGGTCGTAAGTCCTGAAGAAGATGCAGTTGTTGTAATTTCACGCTTGAGTAGCCGCGCAAGGAGCTGTGTGCGCCCGTACGGAAGCTGAACTGTTTGTTGGTTCCTAATGCATCGGTGCTTCCTGAGGTGAAATGAGATCGAGTATGAGACTACATAAGTCGCTAGGAGAGAACTTGGCACGCATCGTTTTGCGAAATATAAACGTTGCATTCTGGAGCGCGAGTGGTGTGTAAGCACTGCTCAAATAACGCGTTGTTCACTTCGCTTCCTCCTCGCGAGAAGTCCGCCAAAAGACACCAACAAACTATCCGTTGCCGCTTCACGTAGATCAACAGTTGTTTGTGACTCCTGCTGCATTATTTCGAGAAGCGTTGCGCTTCCTCTTCTTAATCACGATATTTGTCCAAGAAATTTGCGGGTGTCGTGAAACTGCGCACGTTGGCAGCGGCTCAGGAAAATAAAGATTGTGCTTCGAAACATCTCACTCCGGCGATTTTACAGCGTCGTAAAATTCGACCAGTCAATAGGCCTACTCTTGGAGCTCTTACAAGCCTGAAGTAACCTGGGGCTGAGAAAATAGCGACAAAGACTTTATTTTTATTCTGCTTGATGCATGGAGGTACTGTGCTATCTTTTCCTTACGCATGTTTTGCCCAGTTACCTAACGCAGTTTGCGTGAATTTTTATTCATGAGACTCCTCTCAGGCAATCTTGCTTAACACTTAGTAATCTCACGATTTATTTGAAGAAACTTGATTTCTTTGAAGAAGCTTGATTTCTTTGAAGAAACTTGATTTCTTTGAAGAAACTTGATTTCTTTGAAGAAACTTGATTTCTTTGAAGAAATTTAATTTCTTTGAGGAAACTTGATTTCTTTGAAGAAACTTGATTTCTTGGAAGAAGCTTGATTTCATTGAAGAAACTTGATTTCTTTGAAGAAACTTATTTCTTTGAAGAAACTTCTTTATTTGAAGATACTTGATTTCTTTGAAGAAACTTGATTTCCTTGAAGAACTTCTTTTCTTTGAAAAAATTTCATTTTTTGGAAAAAATTTCATTTCTTAGGCGAAACTTCATTTCTTTTTAAGAAATTTGGCAGTTAAGAACACAGGACTTTCAGATTTTCAAGACTCCGCTGTAAGTTTACACTGAGCTCATGTCTTTAAAATTCTATTCAGAACTTAATGAAAGAAGATTCTTCTAATACATATTGCAGTGACCACGCTCTGTGAAATGAACTTGTATTAGAAGTAAAAAAAAATGACAGTAGAAATAAAATCAAGTCAATGATTTTTATCTCGTATCTTTCAGTCATTTTGTTTATAGAACACGACATTTTTCTGAACGTGATGACGCTGTGGGCGAGTTAGACAAAATGAACGCGTGGGGAACGTACGTGCCCAAGAAGCATAAGCCTCATGTTCCTTACCTCAACTTAGTACTGCGCTGTGCCCACAACCAGCAAGAAATACTGATCCGGTTATTTTTAAGGCAATATTTTCTCACTTCTTGAACTTAATTTTTCTTTGCCACTGGCAGGAAAGCCTGAGCTTTGGAATCTCCTCAAATCTCCGAATTCCGGAACTTTTCAAGAAGCTTATCGAGCCATGTCATCGAAATTCGACTTTTCAACCGTTTCGCAAAACCTGGCGCTTTTTGCCAGCCTGGCAGACATCTCGCCAGTATGGCAGACATCTCGATAGCTTGGCAGACATCTCGATAGCTCGGCAGACATCTCGCCAGTATGGCAGATATCTCGATAGCTTGGCAGATGTCTCACATAAGTTGGCAGACATCTCACATAAGTTGGCAGACATCCCACATAAGTTGGCAGACATCCCACATAAGTTGGCAGACATCTCACATAAGTTGGCAGACATCTCACATAAGTTGGCAGACATCCCACATAAGTTGGCAGACATCCCACATAAGTTGGCAGACATCCCACATAAGTTGGCAGACATCCCACATAAGTTGGCAGACATCCCACATAAGTTGGCAGACATCCCACATAAGTTGGCAGACATCCCACATAAGTTGGCAGACATCCCACATAAGTTGGCAGACATCCCACATAAGTTGGCAGACATCTCACATAAGTTGGCAGACATCTCACATAAGTTGGCAGACATCTCACATAAGTTGGCAGACATCCCACATAAGTTGGCAGACATCTCACTAGCATGGCAGCCATAGCAGACATCGGTCGCGTGCAGCCATTCTACGTCCAGCGCTGCGCGAGGAGCGGAGCGAGGTGTGAATTATATCACATCTCGGCACGCGACGCTGACGCAGCGACGCGTTCTCACACTTAGGGGAGTCTAACGTGTGTGTGTGTGTGTCTGTATGGACGTGTGTACGTGAAAGTGAGTATGCATACGTGCATTAATACGCACATAATTGCCCGAACGTTTGTTCCTCTCATCGTTGAAAGCAATTAGTTAGATAATAAAAAATAAATATTAGTATGAGTGAATAATTCAATGTTACCACAGAGTTTTTTACGGTGTATAACTAATGATCGCTTCTGCCATACCTTCGTGCATGATTCCAAGTTTAATTCGGAGTTTTATTTCGAGCTACTTCACTTTATGAGGTACAAACTGAAGGGGCGTCGGTCTCCCGAAATAAGGGCGCTCTCCGATGTTAGAGTTTGGGAGCCGCATCAAAATTCAGCAGGTCGCTGTTCTTCGCAGGAAATCATTTAAATAAGTAGAAACGCCAAGGTTCGACAGAGCTTCACTATATGGAAGTCGCCATCACGTACGAGTCACGGCGCTGGATGGACTTCCTGAGAATAAAAGTTAGGTGAAAGCGTACGAGTCGTGCGTTGGCCCGCAGCCTCGGCATTCTCATTAATCCGTTGCGAATTTGACAAATTAATCAATCTGCTCAAATTAATTAAGGGCGTAAATTTATCAAATTATTCTGTCTGGTCAAAATTACTAATCAATCGTAAATTTTGTCGAATTATTCAGGCATGACAGATTTTTTTGGCGATTATACATCAAGGGCTAAAAAACACTTCAATGGATTATAGGGGCTTAAAATAAGTTTAATATTACATCCCAAGTAAACGCTGACTTAAATTCGTGAAGCGAAAAATCGACTGGCACTCCGGTGACCGCTTTCTTGTGTACCTCAAATGTTAATTAAGCTATGACCCTAACTGGTCATTGTTCGCTTCAAAATTTACGTAATTGTGACCGTACTTTTGCATTGTGCGGTAAAAAATGGCGGTACCGAGACAATATCTGTGCCTCGTGCGATACAAAATTAGTGTTGTTCGGTACATCCGGTGGAAGTGTCAGCAAATTTATTATATTATAAACATGAGGGCAAGATTAGCTGGAGAAACTGCCACAGTATTCACGGCGTGTCAGGTTCGCACCCATCATCAGTTGTACGGAAAAATGTGGAATAAACGATATATCAAACAAAAATTGACACTTTTCGGCACAACAAATATTTTAATTGCAGAAAAGACAGATTCACACTAAACCTTGTCATGATTGAAGAACAGTTAGTAGATGAGATCTCGATTGGTTATTAAAAAGTTTACCTTTTAAAATAAATATTAATTTTGAAATTTAAAGATCTCCATCGTAGGATGCACATCTAACCATTTCAAATTGACTAGATTCTGGTATCATATCAAAAATTCTCTATGGTCGTCCGGCACAGCTGAGTGTGGTCAATTAGTTTAGGTGAAATCAGTTCTAGTGCTTCGCCCTGCGGGCTCAAAGATTCTTGATTTTAGATTACGTTTGGTCATGCCCGCACAGCTCGATGCACAACGTGCACAACTTCATTTCTACGTGTATCAGAGACGATTGCTTATCAGGAGACAGCTTGTTTTTATGCTTGGAGAAGACCCAATAATAAATTTGTATGCAGGTTCTACGTGAAATTTCATAGTATAATAATATTCTGTAAGCAGTTTCAACAGATCTGTACATAGTTTTTCAGAATTATGGGCCAAAGTATGGGCAAATGACATACAAATATGCAACCAGTATCGGAAGTTTCAGAACACGGATAATTGGGAGTAATTTTATTAGTTCTTAAAGAATATTTCGGAAAAAAGTGCTACTGTTCATTCATGCTGGAGAGTCAAGTACGAAAATTTTGTACATTGCAAAGTTGACTCAACCCTGCATCAGGCGAAACAAAAATTGGTATAACTCTACGCCGCACAATATGAAATTGGCATAACTCTAGCTCGCGCTGTACGAAATCGGCATAACACTGAGTCGTGCGATATAAATTGGCATAAGGTTGCGTCGTGCGATATAAAATTGGCATAACACTGCGTGGTGTATAAAATCGGCATAACACTGCGTCGTGCGATATAAAATCGGCATAACACTGCGTCGTGCGATATAAAATTGGCAGAACGCTGCGCCGTGCGATATAAGATTGGCATAACTGAGACAATAACTTTGCCTTTTGGGGCCAAAAATTGGTCAAACCTGAAGCCCCGACTTCGCATCGATCTAACGTGGCGAGAACAAAAGCCTGCTCGTTACGGAACATCAAGAAGCTGTTGCTCTGAATCGACGCCCGCAAAATACCGATAATGACGTCTTCACAGGGCCTCTACCGGAGCCGCTCCGCAAAAACAAGTGCTGCGAGGCATAGGTCTAGTGCTGCGAGACATAGGTCTAATGCTGCGAGGCATAGGTCTAGTGCTGCGAGGCATAGGTCTAGTGCTGCG
>VOMN01103146.1:0-13074 GCA_014899125.1 Orchestia grillus
GTGAGCTGATAGGCCCCCTGCGGCGGCCCTTGGAGGCCTAAGTTCGTTCGCCGAAGCTTGATGTTGATTTTTGGGGGGGGGAAATGGGAGGCATGTTGGTTCATCTTGATGTCGGTTTTTCCACTGAGCTGGATTTAAACGCAGGCAGCGAGAACGCGGAGTTCGTACATTAACATTTAATGGTAATTTTCACAAGTCGCTAAGTATTTGCGATAGTACAAAAGAACGCGTGGCATAAATCTGTTTGAAAATGCTTATCACCCCCCACACACACGTCACCTAGATTAAAAAAAACGAATTTGAGTTCACTGCCGTATCTAGGATACAGATGTAGATTACATAAACCACAGTTTTTCCTTTTATGATCAAATTATTACTCAGATTACTTGGATTAATGATTACCCTGATTATCCGGATTAATGATTACCCAGATTACCCGAATTGATAACAACCCAGAAGACAGAGTGTGTGCACGTGGGTGAACGATCTCCGTGCTCGAGGTTTGCTACGCGTTCTGCTCTGGTCTATAGATGGATCCAATGAAAGTTTTCAAAACGAATGTCTTCTGTCTAATTCGTATCGAATACAAATTGAGATAGACTGAGTCCACGTGAAATAGACATGCAAAGCGAACTCAGCAGCTAATTGAAACAGGCAAAGACGTAGACGGAAAATTTACTTAGAAACATGTCTGTACCAAAACTGGAATATCACAAAACTCTATTATTTTTAACCATGAAAGACTCAACATTCTGAAGCGACACAGAGAGAAAACGCAACCCAGAAAAGGAGAAGAAATTTGGCAGAATAAGAGGAAGAAAGAATATTGTCATGGAAGACAGGACCGGAGGTTGAAAAAGAAGAAGTAACAAGAGTGAAGAAGAAAAAAGAACATAAGTTGTCTCGCAAATGCGAGAAATTGAGAATATGAAAATAGAACCAGGAATACAGAAATAATAAAAAGTAACTGCCAATAAATCATTAACTGCTAACGAATCTTCAATAGTGTAAAAAGAAGCAACTTAATTTACAAGCTGCTTAGTAATGACTGCCAGACATGTTTTATATGGGAGACTGACTGAAATCTGTACATAGAAATGCATCAGTGAGCGTACGAAGAGTGTGAGAAAGAGAAACTAACTCTCCCGTGTACCTTAGCATTCATGGGAGGAAAACCAATCTTTCGATAGTGAGAGTGTTGAAGCTATGTAAGCAGTTAATGAAAAATGTTCCTAAAAATTGGGAGAGGCATTTCACAGCACAAAAGAGATTCACAAAATAAACAGATTTTTGGATATTTCGGAATAATTTCTTCATCTGATCGTTGCCCGCTCCTCATAAACGCTCTTTGTTGTAGTTGTGTAGATCAAAAATTAAATTTTTGCATTTTATATGGAATCCGGCAGCACGTGTTGTTTCGTTAAGCTGTACGTCATTCCTAAAACATGACTAAAATAAATTTAACTGAAAGTATAGGCTCAAAGACGATTGTCGCGACTAACAATAATTAGAAAACTGTCAAAAGAACATGTCTGTCAAAGTTCCGAATGTTCGATTCTTTTTTTGAAGTTAGCGCTTCCGCATATCGACCTTCCATCTATCCCATTTCTTTAGCAACCTTCCAGCGCACGCCCTCTTACGACGTAGGTGAATAGAGGGCACTTCTTAAAAAATTCATTCATTCATTATTATTCATTCTCCTCAATAGAAAACCTATGTATACTGTATTCGCAATCATGCAATGCGCGTACATGCTTGCGCGTATGTACGTGCACCCTTCATACCCTTCAAATCATGTGCCAATTCCCCGTTTGAAATTTAAATTAAGGAATTTACCTCATGGAATTGTTCTATTGAAATTTACTTTGTAGAATTTACCTCGTAAAACTTAGATCCCTTCTGAAATATACCTTGCAAATTTTACCTCATGCGATTCACCTCGTGAAATATCTTCATAGAATTCCCCTTTCGGAACCTACTCTGCAGAAATTACCTCATAGAATTTGGATCATGGAATTATTTCCCTTTGGAATTCACCTCGCAAAATATACGAGAAGGCCTGTGATGCGTCGATAGGGGGCACAGGGCATCTCTGTATCCCGGCCCAGGTCTAACAAATGCCTCCATCTATTGTCCACAGAACATTGCTGAGTCAGCTGCTTTTTCACAACAGATGGTTCCGTTTGCCGTTTTGGCAGGGCGGCCGTAGGACGTCATGACCGTATTACCTACTGCCTTCCTCCCCCGGCCGGCATCCGTCTTGTCCGTATTTATTGGATGAAACTGATCGTATGGACGACACGGTCGCTGCCTCGACGTATAGGGCTATACGCACGGACATCGTGGCCGACACAAGGTGTATACAAAGATGTCTTCTAAAGCACTTTGTCCGTCGTGGTATAACTCATGGGGGTAGATGTTTTTGGGTGGGGGCCAAGTTTTTTGTGATTCGTGGGAAAATGAAAATGAATGGATGAATGAATGAGTGCATAAGACGTCTGGAAATGAATGTTAAAGATACAGGTGGGTTAGAATCCTATGTACATATGTATCTTCGTTTGTGTTTTCGCGCGTGAAACTTCTGAATAAAGTCATGTTTTTTCTAAATACTCGCATCCCCTAGGGAATACCATGTTAGCAAGCGGTCTAGAATAGACGGGAAGACGAGAAGCTCTGGATTTTGCGCGAAGGCTTTATTCACCTTCATGGAGTTATGATTTACTCTCCGCATAGTTGAAAAAGAAACTGGTAAAACTTAACCACTTATAACTCAAAACCGCACAGACGTCGACGGGTTAAATAAAGACTACACAAAATAAATTGATGGCTATTTTTTTGCAGCATACCTGCTTCAAATGTATCATAACCTTATGACCAGTTTATATTTTTCACTCTTTATTAAAATATACAGACTATTTTGCAAAAATTCTACGCTTAATACACCTTAACATTTAACTATAGAGTTCGAATATTTTACTTAAAATAAATGGTTAAACATAGTTAAATATTGGTTGCATTTACCGTAGAGTTTTCGACTGCTTACTTTTTTTTGTCGGGTTTTTGTTTATGGCAGTTGAGTTTTGTTTTAAAACTCCTGCTATTACCAAACAATATACAATGTCCATTATTTCTAAGAAACTTCGCGAGTGTGTTATCAAATAGACTTGAATACTCGGACCATTTCCTCCCACACAGTGCGGTGTGGTCGAAAGCTCACATTTTTGAAGAAAAAAATAAGAAGAAAGGTGAAGCCATTATTCTAGAGTTTCTTGGGCCCTCACTCAGACAGCAGCAATAGACAGACATCCGGCTACTGGTGATGGGAGACGCTCGTGACAGCTTCTGTCACGGCACCCCACCGGGACTCGTGGCTTACTCCCACAACATCATTGACGGCCTTAGTCCCTCCAACCCACTCCCCCGTGTGCCCAAGTAGAGTTTATTTTGTTTAGCACCCGAGAAATCAGGGATGTTAGGTTTTAACCACTCCCCTCCCCCCCCTCATAATAAAGAGAAAATTTGTTACCTAGTGTAATTGAATAATTGTTCTTCATTGTTCAGAGTTCAACAGAGAGCAGAGTACGCTGCACTTGCATCCACCTAAGTTTCTGCTCCTGGCAGGGGACTGTACAGTCCCTTGCCTTCCGTCCTCACTCCAGAATTGAGAGCAAAGATAGTTTTCGATGCCCATATTTGGATGTCTCCGACACTGTTTTCAGACTTTGAATAGTCGGGTGAAGAGTTTCTAAGGCTTCTAGAGTTTTTTGTTACGATGTCTTATTGATTAAGTCATAAGATTGGAGTTTTTCTTCAGAAATAAATTTTGATTGGCTTTGCACTCAGAGGAGTACTAAATCGTACATTATTTATGCAAATTTTTTCATAGTTGTCATTAAGAAGCACGACGAAGCTAAGCAAAAATGGTGATGACATACTCTTCATTGATGAGTAGAACAAACTTATCATTCTCGGTACATGTCTACCTCATTTGTCTACTGACTGATAGACTAGATTGAGATGTGTTTCCTTATTGAAGCATTCAGGTGCAGTTTCTTGGAGGGATTATCATCCTGATTTGAAAATACAGTCAAATCATCTCGAAAGCTGAGCAGGCGGCCGAACTTCTTGAAAATGTGCGTGGAGCCTCAGAATTATGGCAACATTTCGCGCACAAATTTATGGCAGATATTCTTTGTATTTATTCCTCGTTAATTCCTACTTGAGGGACTTCATGAATGAATCAAAGAAGTGTCATTTTGTTGATTATCTGATGCGCAGTATTCATAATTGAAAAAGAAAATTGAAAAAAAACTACGTTTAATCCCAAATAAAACACAGACAATGCGAGTTACCTTAAGGGTTTTCAATAAACAAACTATTACCTTCAATTTACATTTTCAAATCTCATTGACATTTCAAATCCTTATTTCTGTTTTGCTGGCAGATAGTTCAACATGAGGCAATGGTAATCATTATGATTTTCATTATCAATCAAAATAATTTTGCAATTCCTGGTGCAAATGACATGAATGGAAACGTTCTTGTTTGATGCTCATAAATGTACGAATGAAATATCTGTAACGAATTTCTTGACAAATATTTTCATTTTATCTGAAGTTGCATGTGATGTTGAACAGGATTTAGACTCATCAGACCTACGAACAGGAAGCATTGAGGTCACTGTGGAAATAAGCCATCATCACATGATTGATTTTGCTCCTCCAGTTCATGAATCTCGTACGGGGAAGCAACGCACAGACATTCTTGACTACTCACGAGCGAAATTCAAATTAACGAAAGAGAAACTTTGTCGATTTAAATTTGAAGAAATGCTGAGGAATGAAAATGCTCAAGAATGTTACGTGATTCGAAACTGAAGCAACTTACATACCAGCTGCGGAAGAACGTGTATCGAAGACCACATTTTTACGAGTCACAGACCCTCCATGGCTTTCGCAAGAAATTAGACACCACGTCAATAACAGACAACATGAGTAAAAAATTTCCAAGAGATATCGAACAGAAGCTCATCGTCTAGAACTTATTCGCTCTAGCAGGGCCGTGAAGGGATTGATATGACGTGCAAAAAGAAATGAAGTCGCGATGGCAGTACCAGCAAACTCCAGTCCAAAAAGCTGTTTAGAATATATCAACAATAGACGACTTAAGAGAGACACTATTGAACCATTACTCAACTTGAACAGCTCAACCCAAACGGACAATAGTGGTTAAACCAGACCCATAAATGCATTTTTCACTTCAGGGATCAAGCTAGTAGATTTAGCGTTAAATTCCTCAACCTCCAGCTTTAAATATCCAAGAAACCCTAACAGACGACACGTTCACTACGGAAGAGTTAGAAAAACAGCTCAACACTCCTAATACCGTACAAATCGGCCGGACCAGACGACTTAGCCCCTACAGTGCTCTAAGAATTTGTTGAAGTGATCAGCGAACCTTTTGCGAACATCTACAACCGGTCACTCGCAACGGGAATAGTTCCTCAAGATTGGAGGCAAGAGAATGCCACTTCCATTTTCAAGAAAGGAAACAAGCAAGCTTCGAATAACTATCATCCACTCAGCCTAGCGTCAGTCATCTGTAAAACAATGGAAAGATCAATGAAATTCTGGATCACATGATATCTACAAGCTCATAACCTGATGGGTGACGCCCAACATGGATTAGAAAAACACGCAGCTACCTCACGAGTCTTTTCGACTTCTTTGGAGAGGTTAACCGTATCTACGACAGCATAAGACCTATAGACCTCACATACCTCGACTTCCAAAAAGCTTTTGGTAAATTTCCCTACGAGAGCCTTAAAGCCAAAATTGAAGACCATGGTATACATGGCAACTATTTTCGACGGCTGCGAAGTTAGGTCATTAGTCTTCCTCAACTAGCAATGATTCGTAAGAGTAACTGGGCTGATGTAGCGTCAGGAGTCCCTCACGGAAGCGTCCTATGCTCATTCCTCTTCGTAATCAACATCAATGATCTTGACATTAAAATCATCAGTAAAATCAAAAAGTTCGCTGATGATACGAAACAAGGCATTCACTGAACGGTACAAAATGACAATCCAAACAGACCTCAATCGCTGGCTCCGATGGACTGGAACATTGCCAAAGAGCTTCAACATTGACAAATGTTCAGCGACGCACTTATCTGGAATTTCAATTACTCAATGAATGACACACCTATCGAAGAAGTAAAGCAACAAAGAAATCATGAGATACTGTCACTAAAAACCTCAACCATGACAAGCAAGTGGAAAAGTGTCAAGAATGCGAACAAAACCCTTGGTTCCATTGCAAAAAACTTTAACTTTAAGTCCAGGGACATAATAGTACCTCCAGTATTATGTCACTAGTCCAGCCATGTCTGGAACATAAAGTACAACTCTGGTCTCCTACACTACGAAAAGACATCAATAAAATATAGCAATTTCTGGGTAAAACAACAAAAATTATCACATATCTCCAAAACCTCACCTACGAGCAGCGCTCAACTGCTTGTACAAAGAAGAGGTCAACGAATCGAAACCTACTAATATATTCATGCTTTTAACAATGTGAACCTAGAATGACTGTTCGAAAGGGACAATAACGTTTGTACCTGGAATAATAGCTACAAACGTACGAGTAAATCCTTCAGGAATATGTCAAGCCATGGATTTCTTTCTGGTTAAAATTGTTAGCATTTGAAATCAACTGCCGAAAAAAATAGTCGGTGCTAGTACCGCAAACACGCTCAAATATCATCTAGACAAATACTAATTGGGGAATCCCTCAGTATTTTAAGCTACTAATTCAAATTCCTTATTTTAAAAATACTGATAGGGCTAAAAAAAGTTTACTCAACGACTCGAGCCCAGTATTGTAAATCGTCCGCTCTTACGAGGTAAAACAAACGTTCTGATACTTGTACGTAAAATTCAATGACTATGAGCGCGATCGCTCCATTTTTTAATGATTTATTTTTATTCTACAGAGGTGGAGTAGTTACCAGTAGCGATTGTGGTCAAAGAATACAGTAGATAGTTATACAACTTGATGTTGTTCTGTCCTTCCCTCCTATTCTCCGGCTAATCATTTGCCTGTGCGTGATTGGTGTTTACGGCATGAAATTTAAGAAGAAATAGAAAAATTGACAACCTGGCTTGTTTCTATTGCTATATTTTATTCTATTCTAATCACAAGATTGTGTCACGCACACGGTAAGCAAAATATAGTAGAGTGATATATCGANTTCTGATGAAAGAACACGTTTGTGTAGAATTTCTGTGAATTATAATCTGCGGTTCATTACAATCATATGAAACGTACTCAAAGCTTATCAATTCAATTATTAACTATATATAGGCTTTTGCGTCTGTCTCTGATGCCCTAAACTCATACAAAAGTTTTACAGAAATATAAAACTAATGACTGGGGAAAAATAAAAGACGTTTAATGAAACATCTCTCAGAAGAAAATTATTCATTGATTCTACATTCTCGGCAATAAAAAACTAAACTCAAGCCATGGTACTACTTTCAAAACGTCTATTATTTCGGGTTTAAACGTGTCGATCTTGCGGATCATCTGCTGCCAAGTAGGATGTAAACAAGCTAAGTTGCGCAACAATCAGGAAAGATTTTGTTGCCATCAAGTTATGAACACTAGACTTTTTTCTTTGTTACTATTTAGTGGTAATTGCATCCTCTATGCACTGCGCGTTAATCTTTCCGTTGCCATTGTGGCAATGGTGGGTGATAGGGGAGATTCAGGTCATGGCATTTCTGCAAAATCAATAAATTCTCTTACTAAGTCTAAAAACGAAGAAAATATCTGTCATTATGAAGATACGGAACAGAATATTGGTATTGAGGTATGTTTATATGCAAAATTAAAAAAAATCTTTACCTGCTTGCTTAACTTATTACTGTAGTTATGGAATTGTTTAACTTGAGAATAAGGGTGATTTCTATGCTTTCACCCTTATCCCATTCTAAGTGCAAAATGTAACCATTATTTTTTGCTGCTTTAAGGTTTTGAATCAATGAAATACTTTTGTAAATGATTGTAATATTTAGATATTTGATTTATTTTGCACAATGTCTCACATTATTTTATTTTGGTATAAAAAGATTGTTTTGTAAAATTTTTATGTTACACCAAAAAATTCTGTATGAAAAATTTTCTTTCAGAAAGTATCTGAAAATCTGCATCCTTGATTTTAAAATTCAATCGATGTTATATCCTTCATTGACTCTATTTTTAGGTTTGAAATAGTCTTAAAATATATTTTGGGCCAAGGTCTGGCCAGACACTGCAAATAGATTGGTGCTGTGTGGCACTAAGTACTCTTCTACTGGCTGTTGTGCTGATGGTTTTGTTTCTTTGTTGAAGATTGCTTGAACTTCATGATTAATTACAATTTAGGAACATGCAAAAGATGTGTTTTACATAGTATGGCCTTGAATCTTATGTGTTTTGTTTCTAAAGATGTGAAAGTAATACTACTATTCTATTTGAAAGTTGAAGTTATCATTATTAGGTTTAGATGTTCAAATTTTTTTAAAGTTTAGTTTGTCTAGATTTAGTGATACAATTGATATAAATTTTCATTTAATAGAGCTAAATTATCTTGTTTTTAGAACATAGTTCTATTTGATTTTAATTGTGTAAACATAGGAAAATATATTTTTTGAATAGTGTACTGTTCTATATCTATTACCTTTATCTTATGGTGTCTAGTTGGAAACAAAATTGAGTTTTAATTATAATCTTAGAGCTCTAATGCTGGGTTTGAAGAATTTTAAGTAATTTATGTCTCCATAAATTTTTGATTTCTTTAGAAGTGCCAAGGCTGTTAGATGATTAAATAGCTCTGTTGTTAAAATTCAATTTACAAGTTGAGTATTTAAATTAGAAACTCATATAACCTGTTGTTTTCCTGATTATTATCTTCAAATTTTCCAACTGTACAAGTTTGGTAAAGTAATTGTCTTTTCAGAACACAGT
This sequence comes from Orchestia grillus, assembly GCA_014899125.1. Lineage (NCBI taxonomy): Eukaryota > Metazoa > Arthropoda > Malacostraca > Amphipoda > Talitridae > Orchestia > Orchestia grillus. The sequence continues at coordinate 9,012 of VOMN01103146.1, forward strand.
TCACATATTGTAAGGCTTAAACACTAATAGTATTTAAAGTGAAGTGTGTTTATTTTTAAATTTAATGTTCTTCAGCATATATTTAACAGTAAACATTATTGTTTTACTGTGGCCTGGGAAGTATTTTCTGACTTCTTGTATAATGCAGGCAAGCCGCACGCTACAACGGGGCGAGTTTGACTGGGACTCAGAGACCCAAGGCTACATTCTGGGGGCATTTTTCTGGGGCTACTGCCTCACCAACCTCCTCGGAGGATTGCTGGCCGAGCGCTTTGGAGGCCGCATTGTTTATGGCATGGGAGTCACGCTCACATCTGTCCTCACGGTCATCTCTCCTCTGGCAGCCCGGTGTTCTACGTCAATGTTCATGTTTATTCGAGTCTTGGAAGGGATGACTGAGGTAGGGCAGTAATTTTGATGTAGTACTCCTTAATGTTTGTGTGGTACTTGTGTTTGCAAACAGAACATGTATTAGCTAGTCTTATGCACTGAAAACCTTATTTGTCTCTCTAAATTTCTTTAGCAAAGAATTTAGAGGTAATTTTGGCATCTTTTGTACTTGATTTTTCATTTGCCACATTCAGACTATTTTTTTACAAGTGCTTGTATTCATTGGAATTTAGTTGTTCTCTGTTGTTAGAAGGATAATACAGTAATCCCTCATTTATCATGAGTGTTACATTCTGAGACTAACCATGATAGGTGAAAATCCGCAAAATAGCAGCAGCATGCATTTTTCCTTTTTTAAACCCTTTGGCAACCCCTTTTTACTTTTCTAATTAATATCAACATACACTCCTAAAGATATGTGAACGTGACAGGCATGTTTACTTTAAAAAGCAGCGCACAAGGATAAATCCATTTGAATAGGATAAGTAAGTTTACCATGATCCTATACATACTGGTTTTAATCGAAAAACCAATCTTAGCCTAGGATGCAGAATGCAATGCTGTGATTGGTTGTCAAACCCCCTCATCAGCCAGTAGCAGCCTATGGACAATCTCACCAGGTACTAACTACCCTGTGTAGTTTAGAGGCCATAGAAATGCACACTGCATGTACCATACCAGTGTCATGGCTTATATAGTGCAATACTGCAAGTTACAGGTTAAAATTTATTGTTGTTACTATTTCTTACTGGTTTGGTGATTTTTGGGTAGGAAACCCTTTGATATGAAACCCTTGCCATTATTTGCCGAGAAAATCTGCAATACAAAATTGACACCCTATGCTTGCCATAAAAACCTGTGGTGCACTGAACCCACAGAAAGTGAACTGTGATACAGTGAAGGATTACTATACTATGCATTAAAAACAAGGGCAAGACTGGCAAAACTTTCCCATTTTCTGTCAGTAAGTTGCAGCATGATTTAGAATCTCAAAACAAAATTAATGTAGGGATTAAATCTCTAAGGCTTATGTTGCGTCTATGATGAAATTCAGAGTTGACGCTTAGTTCTATTTTTTAAGAAGGAACTGAAAGTATTTGTTTATCAGGGAGTGACTTTTCCTGCCATGAATGTGCTCATGAGCCATTGGGTGCCAGCTGCCACTCGGTCGGGCTTCTTTGCGTTCACGACATCAGGTGGGCTTGTTTGGCACGGCACCTCCAAATCCAGCAGTTTAGCTTGCTGATCTATTTCTAGTACAATTAATTTTGTCTCTGAGAAGTAATGATGCTGAAAAGGCCATACTCTCATTGAAACTTTTCAAGTATAGCTTTAGTTATGTATAGAGGTGTTCATTTTATTTTCATTTTGCTGGTTAAAAGATTGGAATATTTATATTACCTCCATTATCATTGGAAGGTTTGATATTAACATTGTTTCTCAAAAACCTCAATGCTATTAAGTTGAACATATCATCACACTCTTGTGTAATCTGTTGCTAAATCTCAGGAGCAATTGCACAAAAAAATCTTCAATCCCTTCTGACCACAAGATGAAGAATAATACATGGGAAGAGTAGGTAGTCACTGCACTTTTTGTTATTTTTTAAGAAAAATTGGCTTGCATGTTTTGATTTGTGGCAATTTTTTGTTTACTGACTAGCTATCATAAGGAGAGTTTACCTCATTTTGTTCATGTTGGCTGCACATTTATCATGCAATATTTCTTGCCTTTTTGTCACCTATTGCATCAGTGGCTTTATTGTTGTTACAGGCATGGCCTTGGGTAGATTTATGTCACAGCTTTCTGTCACGATTTTTTTTTTGTTGATGCCATTGTTGCATGTGACCCTCCTACCTCACACGTGCGCAATTTGTTTGTTGGGTGCTCCCAGACTCGTGGCATTTGATTAGTGTAGTTCATGTTGAAGGCCTCCTTCACCAAACTGAGCCTTGTGTGAATTTAATTTGTGCAACTCTTAAAAATTATTTAAAACTGACTAAATGCAGATTCAACGAGTAAGATAAAACTTACTAAACATATTTTCAGCAAATTAAACACAAACTGAATAATATGTCAACTAAATGTATGGACACCCTACCAAACATATAGACCAATAAAGTAATAAAACATAGAAGCAAGGATAATTTAAAATAGAGATTTAACCAGAGCAAAGTAAAGGTAGCATAAATAATAAATAAAACTATCCAATTATATGATAAATCACGAAAAAAGGCCAATCTAGACCCCAGGCTCACCCCTGGTGTTGTGTGCAGGGTGTATATTTGGCACCATAGTGACCATGAGCGTCACGGGGGTGCTCTGCGACTCCAGCTGGGGGTGGCCGAGCAGCTTTGTGCTCTTCGGGGGTCTGGGCCTCGTGTGGGCCGCTGTCTGGTTTGGGTACGTCACAGACGTCCCTGTGACCGGCAGTCTTAACGCAGACCATGAGGCGAGGAAAAAGGTGAGTTTTGGTTTGGCCTCTACAGCGCAGTGGTGACCTGTTGGTGTGATGAGGACAGCTGTGTTTTGGCCTCTACAGCGCAGTGGTGACCTGTTGGTGTGATGAGGGAAGTTGANGGCCTCTACAGCACAGTGGTGACCTGTTGGTGTGATGAGGACAGCTGGGTTTTGGCCTCTACCGCACAGTGGTGACCTGTTGGTGTGATGAGGGAAGTTGAGACTAGTCGTAAGACTAGTGGCTATTGTCAAAACTAGTCGATGTCAAGAGTTGTAACCATAATATGGACTGGTGAAGAGTGTCGACATTATTTTCACGTCAACAGAGTAACTTAAATCCTTAGTGAAAGTCAAATACCCCATCTTATCTCTAAGCGGACCTTCTTTTCAACGAATTATATTTTCATATTTCTGAGATAAGCCTCTATCTCAGATTAAAAAAATTCGATTCACGATCAGACAGATGACACTTGAGCTGAAATCCTTGAGTGTCTTGTGTACAAAAGCTGAATCTGCTGTCTCCATTTAAGAAATCCATTGAGCCCAGACTTTAAAACTCTTGTGAATGTTAATGTCTGATTAACTGTGGTGTGCGATAGTAGCACGTGTTCTTCCTCCTTAAGGCAGCATCCGAACTAGGGTGGGTAGAGCACAAACTCAGCAGCTTGGAGATCTCGAGGCGGAGGGCCTGGGTGGCCTCTCCGCCAATGTCTTAAATTATTTGTTTAACTTAAAATATTTGTGTAACTGAAAATATTTGTGTAACTTAAAATATTTGTGTAACTTAAAATATTTGTGTAACTTAAAATATTTGTGTTACTGAAAATATTTGTGTAACTTGAAATATTTGTGTAACTCAAAATATTTGTCTTACTTCGCCGGCCTCAACCTGACTTATTATTCTATCGTCTGTCATCTCAGAAGCAAGGTTACCATTTGTCTGCAAACCTTTTGCCAAAAATAAATACAACTTTTTCACACTCACTGCTAAAGATAGAACTCCAAGTCTTGTTAATTAAACTCCCTGATGCTGTTGATATTTAAAAAATTATTCTCCTGAAATTATGCCCGTCCTTCCCTCCCGCGTGCCCTCCAAACCCCTCTCGTGCTCCCCATGTTAATCAAGTGCATCCTGCCTTCCAAAATTCGGAAAAGCATGGCCCTGACCCGTGCATTCGGCGAGCCTCTCCTGCCCCGATTACCTCGTTTGCAT
>VOMN01103159.1:0-10969 GCA_014899125.1 Orchestia grillus
TGACTCCCAGAAGAATCTGTGGGGAAATTTTCCCCACACAAGAAAATTAGGTGAATGCATTGCAAGCGAAGTACACTGAGCCTAACCTTGATGGTTTATTCTTTGGTAAAGTCAGCTATTGTTTAACTGACTCCGCCCACTAATGTACGCAAATGAATTTTTATTTTATAAGTGTCGGACCCCTGAACATAAAAACAGAACATGTTGGATTAATGCTAGTACTGAAATTTATACCGTACTCATCGCTAAATTTTTGGACGTGTGGGTTTTCGTTAGTTGGTTATGGTTGTAAATATCCCGTTTATCGTTGTGCGGCGATCACGCAACAGCTGCGCTAGCCCATCGTATCATGAAGCCTGTTTTTATGTCATGTCAAGAGGAGTGGAGCGGGGGCTGCTGCATTCAAGAGGCCGCGTGTGTTTCCGCTCACGAGTGCAATATCGGCTCTGCAGGTGCACTCTGTGCTCACAGGTGCTGCCGAAGAGCCGAAGTCGCCCACGCGTCCCGCGTCTCTATTCACTGGGGCAAAATGTTTATCGCAGTGCTGGTTCGCTCCTGATTATTGGTCCAGCGTGCAGCGCATATTTGAAGTCGTTCGTTAACTTTCCAACTACGGCGCAATGAGCTTTGAGGTCCTGTAGGGTCATTGAGTTCGTAGATACTCTTTTTGGCGAGGTCATCTACGAAATATCGCGATTAAGCCTTATGCTGCAAGGTACATGAAAGTCTTCTTGCCTCTGTTTACCGAGATGTTGTAAGCGAGCCATTGCAGGTTCGTTGGGGGCCATTCCATTTCTATTTATGGAAATAAATATAGCACACTACAAAAATTGCAATACACAATACTGCTTAATATGTACACGTCTTCCTTCTAGATTGTAGTATTTACGCATACACTGCGGTTATTCATCGAATTGATTAGATTTTATTATCTCTATGGGCATAGCTTCCTAGGATTCCTCAGCGGCGCACTTTAATGTGTTTTCGTTTTCGAATCGCCTGCCATTGATGGAAACCTGCTTTGCCAATATACCCGAAGTTTTCGACGGGATTCAGATCAGGAGACTTTGAGGGCCAACGTAAAGTAACAATAATGTGGTCTTCTAGCTAATTTCTTGTGAGGTTTGCAGTGTGAATTGCAGCGTTATAATGCTGGGACACCGCGATATTCTGGAGATGATTAGCCAAAATTGGAAGGAGACTTCTTTCTAAGACCTCTGTATACGTCAGTGCTTTCTGCTTTCGTGTCATTTTCGATAGAATGTTCTCCCGAAATCATCTGAGATCGTCCTCTGAAAGGTCGCTTGCTGAAGACTTGCATCTCCTTTTTTAAATCGTGCCAGTAGAACTGAAAACTGTCAGGTCCATCCTAATTGAACATGTTTGACCTGAAAAAATGACTTTTTACCAATCATTGCTATCCCAGTGCAACTTTATCCCACACCCACTCTTCTCGTCTTTTCTTGTGTAACTTCATCAGTGCTGGTGCTGTCCTTTTCCTCTTATATACAAAGTTTTCTGATGAGTTTAAAATTTGTCGCATTCCTCTAAATATTGTGTTTAAATTTAAAGGTTTTGAAAGCTTCTGGAGCTTTTTCCCATTCAAGAAGCTTCACGTAGAAGCTCTGGAGCGCTAATAGGGGTTAGTTTTGGTGGACGTCTGGTCGATTTCTTGGACTTGGATAATTTTGGATTTTGCAAATAGTTACATGTAACTTCTATTGACCTATTAATCTTCCTGCAAATTGCCGAATAGGAATATCCTTCACTACTTGAGGCTTTTATATGACCTTTTTTCTTTTTATGCCAGCGCAATCCTAACATTCTGATAGATTTAATATTTAAAAATTTAAGGTGTCTCTATAGGTCAGAACAATTCACACAACACCGGTGTCTTGTTTGTTTTGACCTATTACATCGGTGCCATAAGTGTAGCAATGAGGGAATATGAAAATTTATAGGGTGTGCCATTTCATTTTCCATAAAAACTTACCTTAAAATCCTACGTTTTTGTTATTACGTCACAAAAAGTAAACCTAAATAAAAATCTGTTTATACGTTAACTTCTAGTTTAATTAGTTTGTTTCTGTCAAAATATCAAATTTGAATCACTGTTCGATAAATTACGTCTTAATTCTAAGGTATTTATCATTGTAAGGTAATTAGCATTATTTCCCCCAGTTTAATTCTGTGATCGAAGTCTTAGCAAGTGCACCATACAAAACTAGCGTAAGTTCGTGAAGCGGACGTTGAAATGACTACTTTATGGATTAGCAAATGTGTATGTTTTTCTACAATTCATATACTAGCTCTCTACAAATACATCGTATGAAATTAAGAATTTTTGACTAGGCAAATTGTGCTTTGATGCGTCCTCTTTACGCATTAACTTTGGTAAGAGGTGTACTTCGTCGCGTAAAGCAATTTGGGGTGTGAATACGTGCCTTGAAGTACCCATAAATCTCGACGAGTCACTGCTGGATATGTACTTGCTTACTCATAGCCCTCCTCAGGAGGGTATGGAGATTCCAACGTTTAAACAAGTTTAAATTTCATTATCGATACTGCGTGGTATTCGTAATGTCTGAAATAAACTTTCCTCTAAAGTGCGGTGATCGATGTATTGAGCTTAAGCGGGCAATGTTGACAGCATACTTACGCGGGGGTAAAGTTGATGGCTATCCGAAATTAGCCCCCTCAAGGGCATAGGATAGGGTTAGGTTGATTGGGATTGTTGGCCATGTGCTATTGGGACTGGGCTCCTCTGAAGAAGCACTGCTAGGTTACCTCAGCTATGTATGGGCATTCAGGACTACTACATTTCATGCCAACTTTGCTTTGTTCAATACTTACACCTTCTTAGCTATCTTTTGCCTGTTCTTCTTCGTTCTTAATTTGCTGTGTCATGCCAAGGATATCTTGTGTACATTCTCGTTCTTATGAGTTCGTCAAGAGTTGCAGTCATAGATATTATTGAAGGCATGCTTGTGTTTTGTGTATATTTGATAAAAGCTGTGGCATTGCTTATCGTAGCTGATCATTTTGTGAACAAGTGTGTACTGACGTATGTTTATGATAAGCAAATTTTAGGCTTAATTAGTTTTAAATTGAATGAACATAAAAATTGGTAAACTTAAAAGTTTCAATTTAAACTGCCATTACGTGGTAATCTCATCACGAAAGTATGGGTGCTTCATTTCATTTGCGATTTTGGATGGCTGAACTCCAGAAAAGTGTATCGCTACTCAACGTGGTTTTAGTAGGCTTAGGTTCTTGTTTTCGCTCAGGTTCTTTAGTAGGCTTAGGTTCTTGTTTTCGCTCAGGTTCTTCAATTTTGTATAAGTAGTCTTTGATATAACAAATTGGTTACCTAAGTGGTTGTGGTGGTGCAGGTACGGGCGGCGGAGTGGACTCGTGGATGTGCGATGACGACGACATGAGCGTCGAGGACGGCACGTCACACAGCCTCGACGCCACGAGACACTCGGTCGTCAAGTTCCAGGAGGACCAGGACTTCGACCTCGCTAAAGAGGTGAGGGTTGAAGCACCGCCTTGCTTGCTGTACCAACGCATATCGGATACATGCGTTAGCCGGAATCACAGCCTGTTATTAGCTGTGCCTTTCTACGAGTTATTCTAAAATTCATTTTAAAAGTGTGGTTTTGTCGTCCATTTGTCGTTGTATTCGAGTCATCTTATCATTCACAAAACTTATATCCCATGGTGGTCGCCCCTTATAAGCTCATCGAAAGCACATTCCAAGCGAGTAATCTATAGTACACTTTCCAGGTGTGTTCAAAAATTCCCCGAAAAAAATTATTGCTTAATTTTTTCTATCATTTATAAGACGAATATTTGACTGCGCTCCATCACAAACGATCTGCCAGCAATTGACAGCTTCAACGGTAAAAAATTCACAGACGGGCTCTAGGATTGTTTGCAGACGTACAACGAAGCACGCCTCCCTCCATTTATTGTATATGCACGAAAAATTATAATCGGCGGATACTGCTTGAACGCGCCTCGTGTTATCGTAATTTCAGTGGTGTAGCTATCGTTGTACTATGGTCGGTAAAATAATACTGAATTTTTCGGACTAGATAATATGTACGCCCGTGCTAGGTTTAGTGGCATTGAATTTTTTTTTCTGCTGCTCGCAGTCCTTTGGTCATGTGGCCAGATTTGCTGCAAAATGATGTGTGCTCACAGGAAATCGACTTGAGGCCGCTGCGTTGGTGTGCAGTCTAGAAATCTGTCTGCTGTGATGTACTTACGCTCATCAGGTCTCACAGGCTTGGGATGAAGCTTTGCCTCCGTCATTGGAGGCAACGAGTTTTTTGCTTTTCTTACTGGTCGATTAAAATTTTTTGTATCCGTTCGGGTTATACAGCTTGAACTGCGTTACATTTTACTTCAGGGGCACGAATAGACTTGGAATGTGTGGATTACGGAAGCAGAAATGTATGCTTCCACATATAGTAGGGTGACTTTAGGTTCCATTGTGGCTTTGTTGCGGAAGTTAGTGCACTCGGCATTGTAAAGCCGCTTCTCCAAATCATAGTCCCCTACCGTATCAAAGCGTAGAAGTCGGTTGAGTTTGGCGTCTCCATCGTAGACACAGTTGATGATGAGCTTCTCATCTACGAACACGGCATATTAACGGGTATCGGATGTAGGGGATAAAATCTGCTTGTCTATATACGTATTCCATGGGCCAGAACGTCTTGTACGAAAGTGTGGAATAGTCACGGTAGCGAATAACTCCCTACAGTTGGTTTGTTTAGGAGAGGTTCAACTATATTTGAATGCCTCGATAAAGTGAAAATATGCAAACACCGGCGTTCATGTTTGTCGTATTCTTACCGTAAAACAATGTTTTATTATCGTATTACAATAGGTGTTAATATATTAATAATTATGAACAGTTTTTCATGCGGCTTTGTTTTTTTACGAGCCTTAAATAATTGCACATTTTGATCATGCTTTTCCTTGAACGTCAACCTTGTTTGTACTTCTTTTTCTGTACTTTGATTTGAAATCTCTTACTCTTATAATTAAAAAAGAAACTTTCTTTGCCAAATTTAAACTAGCTCGAGCGAGTAACTTTCCGTAACATTCATTGAGCGTGGGTCTTTTAGCGAGGCGTGCTAGCTTTGTAATATGGTGAGGCTTGGGTGCGTATGATAATGGTCGTGATGCTGGCGGCCGCGTGCTGTGTGGGTCGTCTGGCAGCGCTGTGGCCGCTGCTGCTCTTCTTGGAGAGCTCACCTAGCTTTCCAGATGTTGGTTGTGCGGTCACACAGGGAAGATAATATAAATCTTCTCGAGAAGTATAAAATTTTCTTTTCTTTATACTAGTTTTTGCGTTTGTGGAAGCCTCTTGTCGCTGTCTGCACGATTAAATTGAGGGTCTTAGTCGAATTTTGACGAAGAATGAGCTACACGATATCGAAATTTGCGCTTTGTAATTATGCATAACATTGAGAGGCTTTTGAAGAGCTACCTGTAAAGGTACGCTGTGTAGCTGCCAGTGTGCACTTTCATCATTTGGTGAGCAGTAACTGCAGCAACATACTTCGAGCCGAAGGTCCGTGAGCCCTTCATTCTCAGGGGCTTTGTTCCTACTCTCCTGGAGCGTGTACTTACCTTAGTAAGATACGTAGTTTCATTGTTAAAAAGGGTCAAGTGTACACCCTAAATAACAAACAAATCTTTAATGGATATTCTAATGAAAGCTCCTGAGCAATTTGAAGCAACGTGACGGTGCGAGGGAAATTCAAAACTACGCTCGCACGACGGCTCTAACTAAACAAGTACGCTGCCAGGGAAGGCACACTAACTGTTCATGTTAGCTAACTTGCCCTGAAGATGTGACAGCCCATCCAGGTTCGTCCTCACCGTTGTCTCTCTCTTTCTCCTTCGTGCTGCTGGTGGCCGTAGCAATTGTACAAACGTCTTGTTGACACTTTGGTGAGTGACCTCCCGAGACTTTCTCCTGTATTGGTGTTCCAGTACCCGCATGTTTCGTGTTTCCAAGCTCTAAACTGCAAAAATTTCATCATTTCCTTGTACCTTCGAATTAAGACACGTCTCGAAGCATGTTGCTTACTGCCGCTCCTAAATTTTCTTCTTTACTTCGCGAATGATCTGTCTTCCTATACTTTGTACTGTCTAAATAATGAACTACGACCGCTGAGGGTTATATATCGAAGGATAGTGCAACAGTTTTTATCTTTTAAAGACGAGTTAAAGTTACGCGCATCAACAGTACTTCTGTTATCATGCTACTGGTAAATCGTATGAACCCTACTGTACATGCGTGTTAGTAGTTTTTTTTTGCATACTTGAGCTGGCTAAAATTTTTTGGCCACTAGTTAATGTGGTGAATAATTCGTGAAAGAATTTTTGCTCATAGTTCGTTGTTCAGAGTGTTGGAGTATGAGCTTTTATCTTTTGCGAGCACAGTAGGCCCTTGTGTTCCTTCACTACTTACCTAGACTTTATTGTATAGTTAGTCCCGCATGCGTGATTTGTGAAGCGTAATATTCTGCAAGCTGCTGATTTCATTCCAATTTCCTGTTCTTTAGTGAACGGCGTCCTCTGGTTTGGTCGTCCGTGTAGTTGTGTTTGAAAGCAGCTTCACTTGAAATCTCAAATTAGTTTGTGACTCTCTTTTACTTAGGTGCATCGGAAAATAATATCACTTAACGTCTTTTGGGGAGTTACTGGTTCGCATTTTTTTTAAAGTTTCTATCGAGATCAACCTGATGTTGTCAGGCGGCGTGCAAATACTCAAGAACTGGGTTCTGTTCTGTTGCCTACAGTTTAATCGGCTAAGTCCTTTCTTGGATGCGTTGCAGAAGTCGAGTGAGTTGAAGTTTCAACGGAAAAACCTCGTTTTTCCTGTCATGTTACTGTCCGTTTATAAGAGCATCAAATTGTAACATCAATTGTAATTTTAAATGAAGTACATCAAATTGTTGCATGATCATATTTATCTCTTGTTCTTTCTTCCCAATTTTCCTCCTGCCAAATTATCTGACTGTATCTGTCGGTAGAATCTGCTTCATTCTCCGTTTCTTCCGAGTAGTGGTCCCGAATCGTTTTTATTGGCCGAGAACTGAAATCAAGGGTGGAATATTGAGTGGTAAATGAGCTATATCCTATAAAAGGACAAGAAAACCTTATGAATTATTTTTAACTCGACAAAAATGAAGACTCGCAGGATCGTTTCGTTCAAGTATACTTCGTGCATAGTTTAAACTATTTCTTGCATAAATAAGTTATTTGTTCTTCATGTGTTAATAAATATTGTACATAATAAGTGCATCTACATGTGCATATTATAATTGCATTATCGATTTCCATAATCGCGCGCGTTCGAGACTTGAATAGTTTGTGTCCTGTTTTGAGTTACTCGCGAATGTGACGTGGTCAAACCATATCACGCTCGGGCATCTTCCCTCAGCTACTCGCAGATTACAGCCCAAATGCCGAGTCCGTACTCAGTTTCGGGCATTGAGAACCTGCATTCAATTGGCTGCTCATAAACTGGATTGGTGCGTCAAGTGTTTTAATTTGTTATGATGTTGTGAGAGGAAATATTTTGAATGCACTTCGAACTTATAATTCGAGTATAAGATTGCGAAAGCAAAGCTGTGAAATATTTATGAAATAAATTAAGTTAATTGTATCATTACAACGACACTTTGAATGTGGCAAACGCTCCTGATTCACTGTTTTGAGGAGGTAAAACATTCCGCATACCAGTGGAAAATGGCTTTAACGGGTAGATACGTGTATATTCTTTAAAATTGAAATGTAAAATTGCAGTGCACATAAACGTAAACTTATACGATATTACTGTGAATGATTCAAATCAAAGGACCCTAATGCGTTAATGTACACGAATATGATGAAGTGGACGAATGTGAACCCAATTTACGTCTAAATGGTTTTTATAATCCACATTCGTTAGGATGCTGTCAGTTTTTTATTACCAAACTAAATAAAGCTTCATTGCATGTATGCATAAGGCTGCAAATTAGTTTTTCGTACAAAGCTAATTGCAGCCTCATCGTCAAAATAATATGGTGGTAAAGGGTTGTTAAGGGAAATGGCTGATCGGTCACCACGGCCAGCGCTAAGCCACACCTGACTCTTACCAGGACCGGGATGCTGCTATGTGCCAACAAACGACTCGAATTATGTACGCAGCAGTGTATGGTTCATACGAAAAATAATTAATAGGGTGAATATCAGCTAGAAAAATTAATAAAGTGAATGTCACCTAAAAAAATGTAACGTGAATTTTAGGTGTTTGATAAAATAGTTCGAAGTTACATTTTTGCCCTATTTCATAAACGTAATTTCTTGTCAGTCGCCTTTTTTTGAATAGTTTCGTAATTTCTTTATTGCCTTATTGGTGAGAGATGTCAAGGCTCGAATCTCCAGCAGCTTCGAAAATGTCATTTTATCGCCGCCACCTTTATTATTGATTTGGCTCCGCTACAAAATACACCTACCACCCAATCGGAATTGCATGTGTGGATGCCGCAGCGTCAAGAGGCCCATTCAGGGCTCATTTACTGCGTGTCCCCCCAAGCGGCCCGCTCACGACGCGTGCCGACCTCTGGGATGCCAGCAAGCCTGGCGTGTGCCCTTGCGTTCTGGCCATGACCCACTCATTGTTTTCTAATCCAGTTTTTTATACGTACATTCTTTTTAATACTTAACCCTCAATTTTTCATGGATTATCGATTTCCGCAGAAGTAATTTGTAAGATTCTCATATTTTTGTAGTTTAATGCTTTTCGTAGCTTGTGCTTGGGAATATTTCGTCTTTGTTCTTTGCACCCTGGCAAACGAGGAAATAATTTCTTGCTGTCAATGTTCATGCGTTTTAGATTTTACTTAGCCTTGCAATTCAATTTTGTTTTTATAAATTGTATTTAATCGGCATCATTTTTCAGCTTTCATCATTGAATACTTCACTCTTCTACTGCGAAACATGCTTAGTAGTTTCTGCCGTCGCTTAGAGAAGCCAAAGGCTTTGTGATCTTACCTGTACTCATTTTCTTTACTCCTGCTTTGTTTAGTTCATGATAGACTGAATTTAAGTCAATTCAATTTTTGTTTTTACATTTCATATTAATGAGGGCTTGCTTATACGACATGTTGCAAGCTGTACAGAATCTTGATCACTCAAGGGTGCCGCGTCAGTAGTCAGAGGTGGTACCATTGCGGGTACGCTCGATTGTGTACCGTCAGACCATGCGCTACGCTTCAACGTCCTGGTTGTATTTATTGAGTGGCTGGGTTTGTTATGTGGACAGTAGTGCCAGGGCACACTCGCGTCTCAAGGATGTTGCCATCGACCTGCGTATCGCTAGTCGCGTCCGTGCTCGCTGCAATCTGCTGTATGAGTGGGCTGCTTCAATTCCGACTAAGGACTGAAATTAACCTCGGGTGACTGAGAAATTGGTGTCTCTGGCTTACTGAGTTAATGACGAAAATATTTCTTCTCAATTCCAAGTTTAGAAGTTACGACTTTGAAGTCCGATGCATATTGGCCGTAAATAAAGAACAGAACTTACATGACATTGTAGTGGAATTCTTGCTTCGTACGCGTATGGATTTGTTTCGGTTTGTTTTCGGATAACAGAAAATGTGCGCGTGCACCCTAAAGCCTCGTAGGCTTTTAATTTTATTATCAAAGCCTTTTAAATTTGTGGTTTATAACTATTCAAGGTAAGACGGACTTCGTTTCACTTTCAGGAATATTGATACCAGTTTAAAGGGGCGAAGGAAGTTCCAGCTCTGCTGATTTTTCTATATATATTTTTTTAAGGATTCGACGTTTCAATTGTGCTCTTCAATTAAGTATTGAAAATGATTAAAAATTTATTTACGCGGTAATTAGTTTTTGTTCTATAGTCGAGATGTGAAGCATGTCGAATAAGTTCATGAATTGTGGCAGCTTATGCGTCTGTGAATGGAAACTACTGACTGTTTGCTGAAAACCTTTTATTTCTACAAGCTATCTATCAACTCCTTTCCGAATATTCCCTGTTCATTTTATACTCTTCAAACTCATAATTGCCTTGTGTGTTAGGGTTCGCTGTTACATACTGTGTATACGAGCAATTAGTTGATCCGATTTGTTAATGTCATCCTGTGGGCTAAAGTTGTGTGAGTTGAGTCTTTCCTAGTGAGTAAAGTCGAGCTTTGACGTTCCCTGACTAGGAAAATTGGAGCGAATTTTATTCATTCAAGTTTTATTGAATGCAGTTTGTACGTATTTTGACATGAGAACCCTGTAAGTTGATACGAGTTTTGACGTAACGTAACCAAGCAAGTTCGTCCGAATAGACATATGAAGAAAACTTCACTCAAGTTTTGACGGAATTTGTTGAAGTTAGTTTGTGCAGTGCTGGCTCACTGTTGGGTTGGTGTTTTGCAGAGTAATTTCGTGCGCCACAACACGCCGCACCCGCGGGACCTCAAGGCCAAGGCGGAGAAGCTGTTCGGCAAGGGCGGGGCCCCTCCTGCCGCCGCCGCCGCCTCTTCCTCCAACTCTGTCGTGAAGCACAACGCGGTGCGTCCCCTCATGCATTGCTGTGTCTGCTAACGGTTTCCAGTTTTTGTGTATTCCTAAAATTATGATAGAATACAAATTTTTCCTCATCCTAGGTATTGTTCGCCCAGGTATTGTTCGCCTTTGCACCGACTATCTTCACGTTACTACTGCCATAATGTTCGAAGGGAACGTCGGCTCTAATCCTGAGTCTCTAAAGTTTGTTGAAGAGTCAAAGGTGCTTCTTGTGCTAACGTGAGAGGGCTTAGTTTCAGTTTTTTCTTGCTAAACCGTACTGGAAGCTCAATTTTTGTGACGAATTTGCCTACGGAGGCTACTAACCAAGCATCAAATACAGGGTGGAGCGCGGTAAGTTGCTGATTTGGGAATGAAA
>VOMN01103160.1:0-17138 GCA_014899125.1 Orchestia grillus
GACGAAATTTATTCTGTTATATAATGCATTGCTCAAAATGTAGTCATTTATTCTATGGTATTCATAAGTTTCAGCCCGTCTCTCATTGCATGCACTGAACATGTTATTATAACCAGAAACATTAGAAAATGATTAAATAAATCAAAAGTTAATATATCTCAGGAAAAATTAATTTCATCTGTTATAAATAAATTGTCAATTTGTGTAGCAGAATCTAACAAGATCCATGTAGGCATAATAATTATTGAAAGAAGTGATTTTGTTTTGATTGCATAAAATAAAAAATTGTGGCTAATGAATATAAAGGGAGGTTGATTGTTCACTGGAAATTTTTAAGCTTTAAACTGGTTATGGTAATTTTTGGGGATGTATGAGCTCAATTTTTTTTAAATGTTTTAAAGAACACTTCTGAAATACAATAATCATCGAATATATGGAGCTGGAGTAAAATATAGGGAGCTAAACACTGGTACAAAAATTGAATAATCATGTGCCAATTCCAAAATTTTTGCTAATGCCAACTTTAATTAAAGTCATCATTACAATTCTCTAGTTTATGCCTGATCTTTTTCAATTGTTTAAGAAGCATAAAATGGTGAACTTAATTTGATTACTTATGATCATGTGGATCACTGCAATGCAGATTATTTGCTTCCAATTTTCAGGTGATTTTAATTGGTCCATTCTTACAGCCATCAAGTATACAAATGAAATACAAAAAAAGCTCTTAAATGACATACAATGAGGCAATATTTTCTTGTAATCAGGAAAAATAAAGAATTTAATTGCTGCCAAATATATCCAAGACACCTTGTACTTGTGAACAGGGGATAAAAGCTAAAATTTTTATATGTGGTAGTACAAAATCAATAATTTTTATTCTTAATAACATTGTATATCTAAAGTATAGTGGGAATTGAAGTTAGCAGTTTTAATCATGTGCCAAAGCCAATTCCAAACATAAGTGCTGATTCTTGTAAATATTTAAGTGCCATATTACTAAACTTCAATATAAATAGAATTTTCAAATTTTATACCAACACTTTTCCTGTGGCTAGCATGGTAGCATTTTAAAATTGAATTTTTACATTATCACAGCTGATTAATATTGCTAACTTTCTCTATAGAATTAACTAACTTCAGGGAAATACTGATAGAGCAGTACAATCCATACATTATGTAACTTAAGCAACAAAATTTGTAATAATTATATAATTTTCATCTATTGACTTTGTTTTGTTAATATTCAATGTATTATGGCCAACTGTACTGAGTGTCCTTTTGATGTACAGCCTTCAATTTTCTAGCTTCATTTGATAGGAACTTTTTTCAAAGTAGCAGAAAGTTACTTTTAAGCTATTTCAAAGCATAGAATAAGTTAAATAGAAAAATACATAATATCATTCCCACTCTAAAACAAAATAATGATGCAAACTTTGTGGAAATCTGGGTCACATCATTCCACATTCTGACTACCATCTACAAGTATTACCAATAACAAAAATTATTTTCATTAACAAAAATGGGAGGATGCACAGAAGTAGAAGCCAAGTTGCACCATACAAACTAATTTTTGCCATACCTTTTTAAAAATAGATTTCAATCATTCAGATAAAAATTCCTACTCAACAATAATAAAATGAAGGTTGTTTAGTGAGTGAGACACTATACAGTTGGCCACAATGAAGTAAATCTTAATTCTTAAATTATCAAAAACATTATAAAAAATGTCAACTGTAATTAGTTTCTGTTAAATGCAAGATTGAATTAATATCTAAACAATAACTGCTTACAATACTTTCATACAGATGTCTCTCAAAAACATTTAAATTACATGAAAACTGCCAATTTTGATACTTTGAGGAATATATGATTGAAAATATTAGTTATTTTCACCTTCCCAAACTATTGAGCCTAAACACCAATTTGGCTATTAGATCAAAATTGATGCTACAGATAAATAAATGTACAGAATATTAAAATTAGACATACATACTCAGTTTCTCTCATATTAGAACAATTAAAATACACAATAATGGCATAGCACACACATTTAGCTTATTGAAATGAATAAATAATCTATGTTAGATGCAGAAATCATGAACAGTATTGGTAATAAGCTAGTTTAAGCTACACTCATCAGAGTACCAGGAATTGGTTTAATTTTATCATCACAAATTATATGACATGTTAGTGATGTGATTTAGTGCGCACTACATGCTCAAACTGTTCAATTGTTCAAATTACATAACTCAAAATATTTATTTCAATTTATTATAACGCTAACCCTTACCAAAGAGGTTGGTGTGAATTACATTACCTAAGCTATTCTTTCTACAAAATTTCCTAAATATTACTGCTAAGAAATGAGTAGCCGACTAGGACAATTTTTTATGCATTAATGACGATATCCAGCAGTACACATTACCTTTTCACAATTGAACAAAAAATAGCTATCAAAATCATCTAAATATCACGTACTTAAAATGCAGTACATAATACCTAGACAACTTTATCCGGGCTTCTTAAAAGAAGGACCGAGTTATACTCAAACACAAAATTACGAACAACGATATTCTGCCTAACCTGGCACCACACTACCACATCAAACAGCTTTTCAAGCGCTAATGCGCGTGAGAATAAAGAGAAGTGAGAGAAGGCTGACAACTGCACGGCCTATGGCATAAGCTAGTGCATTGCGCCTCATCAAAGTGCATAGCATGAGTAATTTAGATGTGTACCCACAGTGTCACTGTAAAGTATCAAAATTAAAACACTTTCATATTAAATTGTAACATTAAATTTGAGTAAATTAGATATCAATACCATAAGCTGCCGCAGGATAGATGTAGGCTTTTTTGTAGGCTTTTACCTAATCTTCTGGCACAAAGACTTCAGATATAGATAATAATTATTTGTTATATATGATTGATGGTGAAAGATTAATGTACAATATAATAATGTACCATTAGAATAAAAATATTCTAAGTGATCGATGAAGTGAAAATAGAATACTTACGTGTTATACGTTTAAGTCTTTCACTGTGTGTATTTTTACGTAACGTTATCAACAAAGACACGCAAAATTGCGTAAAGAAAAACATAGTGCTCTTTCGTTGTAGCTTTGTATACCTTACGTAAATGCTTATCTTTTAATGATTGACGGAGAAACACTTCTCGGACTATGATTAGAGAAGTGAACGGTTTGTTTATCAGTGAACTAATAACAATTTTTTTTTGCCTGAGTGGAATATTATGTTAGTTCTTCAGACATAAATTCAATATGCTGAAATTCATGCTTAAAAATTAAAGTGACCAATTATATAACTTATGACTAAATTAGGAATTTTCTAAATAAGA
The DNA here is from genome assembly GCA_014899125.1 of Orchestia grillus. NCBI lineage: Eukaryota > Metazoa > Arthropoda > Malacostraca > Amphipoda > Talitridae > Orchestia > Orchestia grillus. The sequence goes on from VOMN01103160.1 coordinate 3,361, forward strand.
TATGAAATGAAATCATATTTTGTGGGGCTTTCCAATGCCTTTTTTTGTGTAAAAGAGATTACAAGGAAAGGAAAGTGTACTATTTGTTTTATACGTTATATAATTTATCAGGTCTTCAATATTTGAAACAAGAAACACTTATAAAAGTAAATTCATGAGTCGGACAAGCTTTACAACTGAATCGCCATCCTTTTTCAGTTCTGCATGCTCATAAACAGAGAGAATAATTGTGGCTACGGATAACGAAATGAAAGAGATAGGGCACGCCGGTTACTCATTGACTCTCTATATAGACTATTAACTCAGTCACAGTAATAAGGATCCTTAAGAAAGGGTTGATGCTATCTTGCAATTGAAACTAAATTTTATGCCATGAAAATTAGGACACCGCTGCCATACATTATTTTGTCTTATTAAACATCTTTTTGCTATGTGTGGGTAACATGGATTAACACAGATTAAGGCCATGAATATTATACTTTCTGTTTAGAGTTTCATTCCAACAACCTAAAACCCTTGTGGTAGGAATCTTTGCTCTTGTTGGCATGTAGGAATTTTATGTTAACAATAGAAACAGCTTGTAAAAATGACTATAGGAGTGAAAAAGGTAACAAATCGATCATATCATACTAGTATTAACTTGGTGCATTTATTCCATACTGAACAGTTAGATCTTTTTATTTCGAATTTACCTGTTCATTGAAAATATTGTTTGCGTGCACCTGCACCAACTCTATAGATGAGTACTTGAGCACGTTGATGAGCAGAATCTTGGTTTAACAGTGGACTCTGCTTTGAAATTTGAGCAGTATATATTCAAAAAGATTAAAACTACAAATTTTATGATGGGTCTCATCCGACGTGTCTTCTTTATGAGCCGTGATACGTTCGAGCTCCTCTACTCGGCCTTTGTTAGGAGTCATCTCGACTAAGCACAAGCTGTGTGTTAACCGAGATATGAGGGGCTGGAAGACAAATTGAGCAGCTACAAGTCAGAGCAGCCAAACAGGTGGTGGGCTCCAACATCTCGACAACCCAGGATGGCAAAAATCGTTAAATGTGCCAATACTGACGTTTAGACGCTGTCGGGGAGACGTGATCGAACATTGGAAGAATTTCAACCAGTTCAAGGAGCAGTTACTTCCTAATGGCTTCATGCCCCAGGGCAGGCTGAGTTGTCGGCACCACAGGCAGCTGTATCAGCACCGTCCGGCTGATGGTGCCTACGGGGTACAGCGAAACAGCTTTTACTACCGGACTGTTGACGTATGGAACCAGCTCTCTGCGTAGGTTGCTGAGGCTGCGTCACTAAATATGTTCAAAAACCGGCTTGATAGCCTCTGGGAAAACCCGGAGTTCAAGTTTGACCCCACCAAGCCATCACCGCAGTTAGCGTTGAGCCAGCATGTCCTTTTTGAATACCCCCTGTAATTGACTGTGTTCTTGGCGACTGTTACGATGGAACTACCCCAATGTTATCATGTCTCAGAGTCGCTCCACAATTACGCTGAGAGGAGGGCAACATGGCGGGAACACTCGACACATCTTCTATAGATCATAGAAAACATGAAAGTATTAACCCCCTAATAATTCTCCTGCCGTTTTGAAGGATCAGATCGGACACGTACACTACACCAGGCAAGTCTCGCTGGTTCACTTTTGCTGTTCACAGTGGCGATTTTATTTTTAACAGCACTTTTTATCGTATATGACACTGATGGGTTTCACTGAAAATTTATAGCGACATAATTAATAAATAAGACACTAGTACGCAGATTTAAAGTTTCCACATTAGATACCAGCCAGAGTTCTACACTTTGGGAGAACGAATTTGATACACTAACATTGGGTCAAGATATCAAACGATACAGTCACGGTACAACTGGTATCAGAGCTTTAATTACTTCCATCAAAGATATTATTCTGCCTGAAAGGTTTTGAGAACATGGTGATAAGGTAAGTATATATGAACGCTCAGTGTGAAGATTCAATTCGTTTCACCCAATTTGTTTTATATGAAGCAGCTTCTCACGAACGTCAGTTTGCTAGTACCCACACAGAAAGTTTGAGTCAAAGCAAAAACCCTTCGTCCTAATTATCAGCAAGAAGTTTATGAAGCCCTCTGCGCACTCCACAGCCTTTTCGAGCTCCACGGTTTTCAGAACACGGCATGGTACACCTAGGCATGTACTCCGACGTAAGGGTGGCCTTTTTTTTCATTTTAGATGTCGGCTTCTTACGACCACGCATTGCCCAGCCTTAAAATGGTCAACGATTTACTCAACCACAGAAGATGAGACATCACAGAAGTGACAAATCAAACTTAGCCAATAGTTCATACGCATGTTCTTCCAGCTTACGAACTCTGGCTGACCATCGTTAATCATGATCATAATTTTGTCTGCGTATTCCCGATGCACTGAGATAGGTTGAGACTGCTCCATGGGAGTCTGAAAAGCTTTCACAAGGTCAGGGGCGTGTGGGGCTCACATCTTTTAGCTAAAATCTTTGCTCGCTCTTTTGTGTGGACACAAAATATTTCAATTGTAAATCTGTTAGGCGGTTTTTATACCTAATACTAAAATATTAACAAATATTCATGCAGAGCAGTACAATAAATGAAAATTTACACACTTCAACATTGAAAGTTCCAGTGTATAAAACTCTTTAGGGACTCTTTGGAGAAGAAGGAAAAGAAATCATTCTTCGTACAGGAAGTATATTCCAGACTCACAGTACGTGACAGCACAAATTTTGCCGAAGCATTAACGACCTCGTGAATTAGATGCACTTGAAAATACCAGCATGTTTTGAAGAACTAATTGTATAGTTTCATTCTGAATTTAACGATTACCATACAGTACTGTAACCAAAATCGACAAATGATTAACAGCTTTTCAGCAAGTCAACATCTGCGTCTAATACGCTGGTAATGCTCATGTATAAAATTTGGACATTTAGGATCGATTTCCACTAAATTGACATCTTATTTCCTTCATTGAACATTGAAACATGATGAATATTTAATACGAGAAAACGAATAGGGTTATTTACAACAGGAATTTGTAGCCAAGACAAGACTAGTACTTGCAGAAAACCATCACGCCTACGTCGAAGATTCTCCCACTTCTAATCGAACAAAATCTAGAACTTCGACTCCAGCCTCTTCCAAAACCTGGAAAAAATAAGCAAATTAAGTTTAAATAATAAAAATCTAATTAAGATAAATATATCATGCTGTTTGCACTTTAGGCTGTTTAGTTATTCAGTGTTATAAGTGCCGAATAACATAACTGGAAACTCCTATACAATTGTTGAGTAGTCCATATCGTTACGCTTGGCATAGAATAGCAGTTAAATACATTGTGACGTTATAAAACATTTTATTTTAAAATCTCTAATGTTACAGTTAAGAATAAATACGGAAATAAATAAACATGAATTAGTAATAACGGTATCATACCTCCAGAGCTGGGCAGCGCTACTTTGGTATTCCTACGGGCAGAGCGGCCGCTACATTTCAAAGTAGCGCTGCCCACCTCTGCATGCCTCAGACTCAACTAATAAACAGAAAACAGACACTGATGCAACAGGAAATGCAGCAGAGCGTAATCACTTCTACAAAAGCGATCACAGATACAGTATACAAAGAAGTTGTTTTTTAGAGACGTGACATTGCAATTTCTGCGTAGAATATGAGGCAGTGTATTGTGGGAACGTTTGTTTATGAGTAGAATACTGCAGCTCCTTCAGTCAGTTTGTCATCTTTTGACATACCAATGGCTACCAAAAAGTGGCTCAACACTTTCATGGTAACTCCAATTCTTATCACAATGAGTTATGTTCAGAATTATAAATTCATTTAGTTACAGTGCAACCTTGACAATTGCGACTATTAATTCACAAAAAAAGAGTAATGAAAACTGAAGTCACATTTCCCACAGAATTTATGTATACCTCATTGATCGTCACAAAACTTCAGAAGAGAATATGATCGATAACTGAACTGTGCGAAAAAAACGCCTACAAACACAGAAATTTGGCAGTACCTATATTCATTAGAGCAAGCTTCTAAATGTACAGGTCTTACTTCTTGCACGGTGAATTCGTCATCATCAAGCCAGTCCTGCAGCAACAGGAACTTGTCCTTCGGCAGCTTCTTAAGTGCGGCACCTTCGTCAGCATCGGCTGAAGTGTCACTACCAGCTTCAGTCTCCTCAGCATGCCTCTTGAGCTCCTCTTCAGTACCGACACACTCAGGGCTCATGCCTGCAAGACACACATCACTTTAGAGCCAGTCCCCCAATGTGACGTCAATCTCGGAATCGTGTATTGCACAGAGTATATATACTTTATCCCAGCATGATGAAGCTGCGATACACACAGCAGACGAAGCAGCGAGCAATGCAAAAGTGAAGCGAGTTGCAATCATGAGGTCGAGCTACGGAAATGTTAATAAAATTGGAATGTTCTTCCTGTATTCTCTATAGGAATGTCAAGGGTTTGACACAATACTCCCTCTAGTCTATACACGTTTATTTGTCTCCAATGACACGAGAAAACTTAGAGTAAGAAATGAAAATCCTTCACAAAGACTCAGCAGAAGATAATCCTCGGAAGTACGGATGCAAATAAGATAGCGCGATTTGCACCTCAGAAATAGTTAAGCCCAAATGCCCAACTCACATCAGTGCAGCAAGGCATTGCTGTCATAGACTTATAATTTAGCCACAGCCCAGTGTGACAAGGGAGGCAATTACACGTAGTTGCTACAGAGCCTGGTTCATAGGTATTATTAGGTAACACAGCATAGATACTGTACCACAACTTCACAGGTAATGCTATGAAACACAGTGCTGTTTCTCTAAATACTCCTATCGTTATGTAGATATGATTATTAGTAAGTTAAAGCTCCTTATCTACGTATAATGAGATCCAAAGAGAGTGAAAAGAAGAGGCCATTTAGTATAGCCTTGAGAAAGCATAAAATTTATGCACACGTAGTATGTTCCCACACAAGATTCCCAGCACAATTAAACAAACACTTAAAAGGACGAGGAAGACAAGATCAAGAATATTCAGTGAAGATAGCTTGAAAGTTGTAAGATGCAAAGTAGGCAAGAAAGATAAAAGTTACGAAGGCCTAACGTTGGGTATACAAACCTAACTAACCTAACCCTATTCCCTGTCCTACGCCCCATGAGGGAATGTAATGCAACATAAAGTTACTTCAACATCCCTTTGTAATTAGCAATATTTTGTAATTAGCTCAGTACATCCTTCACAGGCGCTGCTGCGTAACATGCAGCCAGTACACGCACCTATAACCTGGAGACAAAGATGCTTCATGACCCTGGCGTCCAAAGGCTTCGTCCTCCTGACGGTGACCAAGGCTCCAAACTTGCCGAGCAGTACCCCCTCGCTACCTCCCCCCACAGCCGTGTTAGTGACGGGGGCGGGATGCGTGTAGCCGTACAGCTCTATGCCCTCTCCCTTGATAGACATCTGCACCACAGCAATAGGTAAAAATATCATATGACTTGGCATCGTAGCACATTGACATGACACCATAGCAGGCTTTATGGAAGACAGAAAACGTCAGAAAACATCCGGCAACTCGTATCAAAACGTTAACTTCATCTCGTAAGAATTCAGATGAAAATATTTTTATCTGAAGACACTGCTTAACAAGTTATACGAGTACGGTTCACGGTAAGGTTATCATTTAAATTCAGGCACAGTATGCTACGATGACCTACGGGTATAACAACGAAAGAATTCATTCAATGTTATGTAATGGTTTGCTTGTGTGTTGACATAAAAATATCACTTGCGTTTAAAAAGAACGCTCATATCTGAACGTTAAAATCCCTAAAATAACTAATTTGAGTAAAGGCTGGAAGAAACTACGTAAAGGAAGCATGTCTAACTTCAAAACGCGAAGTGAAGTATTTACAAATTCAAACGTAACCTTGCTATGCGGCAACTGAACTGTGAGAAAATCTAATGCAGAGACTGTGTAGACAAATGGCGCGCATCACGACCCAAGTGTTGACACAATTTCAAGTGAGATGACAGCTTAAGAACTGACAACACTTTATTTTTGGTTGTCTCTGTTTTTTAGCAAAATTCAAGGCTTGTGCGAGCTTTTGGAGCATTGCCTACAGCCGAACTAGGGCTTGGGGCGGTAGATAAAAATGTAACTCTCTAAACTTCGGGACAGAGGCACGTTCTTAGCCTAAATTCTGATACTCCAAGGCTTAAATTTGGCAGCAAGTAGGCAGAATGAAAGAAAACTACCATCATAGAACGCACTTCCTGAATGTGAACAATAACCTTACCGTGAACCGTCGGTGTTCCGCAGTAGCTCTGGTTTATATCTTTTTCCGTGTTGGTAGCGAATTACTCTATCTTTCCTTATATCTAATACAGAAGCAACTACATGAACTCTAAGAACTAAACTTTTATACTAATCAAATGCTATTTTATAATGAACTTTAGTCTCGGTCAACTTTATACTGCTATGAAGAAATGCAGCAATACTGCACCTGGACTGGATGCTACCTATAATCAACTACTAAAAAAAACACATTACACGGCAATTCATTAGATTTTCTATACCCATAAAAAAATTTGGAGTCCACACGCATACCCACAATAGTAGCAAACCCCAACAATCCTTGCATTTCTGGAATCAAACAAACCTGCAACCAATCCTAACAGCTACCGACCCATTGCCCTGACCAGCTGCGTAGCCAAACTACTCAACAAAACCTTCAACTTCCGACCCACAAGATGGTTAGAGTCCGACAAATTCACAAATCCTATTCAATTTAGTTCCCGCCAAACATGAGGAACAACGGTCCCTCTCGAGCACAAGCAGCACCCACTGGTGACTAGCCTCAGTAATCACTGCCCATTTTATAACATAATTACGAATATAAAATTTTTCGAAAGATTTTGACAGCCAAGTGAAGCACACACTGAAGTAAAACATCTCTACAAAAGGCAATACATAGCAGACATGACGCAGTCACCTTGAGGGCTCGGCTGAGCACCATGTTCTCCCCCAAGCGCCCCACCGCCAGCGCCACCTTGTCGCCCAGAGTCTTGCCATCCGAGGCCACCACCTGAGACACTTGCTCGCTGTTCCACATTTCCTGCAGAAGTTTTAGGTAGCTCGAGAATTCATCACAAGATGAACAAATATAAAAAATATGTTCCCAAGAAATATTGATTAGATGAAGCGGGTGTTGAAATGTCATGGACCGTAAAAGAATGCAAGATATTGATCAATATAATTTCATGAGATGCAAGTGTAACTTTGACACTTAGTACTTGTATGAGCATATATAGGCAAAGTTCTGATATGAATTCTTGGAGCAGATAAAAAACCAATTTAAATAAACTCAAAATAAGCTTCATGGCATAACACAATGACAATCTACCGATTTGCATGTGCATCTTGAGAATGAATGAGCATCCAATTTTTTAAACATTTGATAATAATAATGGTAAAAAAAGATTATGCTAATAGATATTCTACTGAGTATGCAGTGTCTCTACATTTTCTAATGAAATCACTTGTACATGAAATGTTATAGTGCCATGAAACTGATGTATTTTTAATTTAAATATTTGGTACTTCTAGTTGTGCTCTTTATGGAATCGCAGTAATTTATGTAATAGGATAACATTTTCTTTCAAATTTCATTCCTGGTACAAAAAACCTACTACAGACCAGCTTTAAAAATATTAAAAAATATACTAAAGAACAAACTTTAAGCATTTATTGGTTAAGTAGCCAATGTTCCAACTTTACGAGCTCCGAATGATGCAGTAGTGCTGCAGGCATAATATAGACACACTAAACTAGCAGTGCCTGTAACTGTCTACCTCAATCTCTTGCCCTCAACACTTACTCATGGTATCATACACACAAGCAGACTCTACATAGATATGCCTGTGCCTGAAGCGGATGCAGATTTCTGATTCCAATATTGACTCATATAAGTTTCGAAAAACAAAGTTTGCTAAATAATTATCAAACCTCAAAAGAGTTTTCACTTGGCAAAGATAAATTAATCATTTATAATGTTCATCTATATTTTTGTTTGTAAGAACGCAGTCTAGTTCTTTTACAATTTTTAATCAGGTATTCTAAGGCAGATGGTGCATATTTAGGAATACCATTATATTGCAACTTTTTACTAATAACTTATTTCTCCTAATAACCAAATTTAACAAGATTAAAGTTGAATAATTATTTAATGTTTAGGCAGCAGAAATTGATACCGAAACATTCAATTGTAGTATGACACTCATTGCATTTATTACAGGACATTAAAAAAATATCAAAACAAACCTTCTGTATGGTAGGCGAGTCACTGCCAGAGAGAGATGAAGTTGACATGGCAGCTAGGCAAGTTTGAGTCAGTTCCTGAGCCAGCTCAACAAACATGGCATTGCGGGCTACAAAATCTGAAAATCATAGCATAAAAATATCTGCATATCCTTAGATGACATTAACTCAAGAAATACTGCTAAATTAAAATACTGACAGTATTTCACTGTGCATAACTGCAGGTGTAGGTACATCTTTTGATACTTCATCTAAAGTATGAACAATTTTAAGTCCTTCAATGTATATTTCGAACTGCTTTAGTTAAATTACAACATTGCACACTCATTAGAAAATAGTGTTGACATGGTGGATGAGCTATACTTGCAGGTTTAATAGGTAGACTTATTGTTCAGAGCACCACACATGGTAGGAATTTTTATTTTAACCTGGAATAGCATTATAAAACAAGTATGCAGCAGAGAAGTATTTTCATAATCATTCAAATTCAAAGCTGTTATTCTTGAAATTAATACATAGTATTACATGTACAACTTTGTACAATATGAACAATGCTACATCTCAGGTAGCCCTCTCAGGAGGAATTTACGTAATTTAGTAAGATTTATGTCTAAGAAGTAAAATGGTTTGATCACCAAACCTGTTTCACAATTGAGTTCCATGACAGCAGCATGCCGGCTGTCTTGCTGCACTGCTATCCCAAGAAGCCCTTGGCTTGCTGCACGGCCAGCCAATTTTGAGGCTTTGGCCCATCCTTCTGCTTGAGCCTGAGCTGCTAGCCATTTGTCTGCCTATAAATGAGAACAATTAGAAAAATAATACCTGAGAAATTGAATTATAAATGGAAACCATAGAGGTACACTATAATAAATAAGAGCACAGATATGTTTTCTACCGCCTCACAATGTCATCACACACAAAGCCCAAAATTTACCCAGCACTCTTAAATGAGCCAAGAGGTACACATTTTTTGACTTTTATAAATAATTTAGTATATTTTTATTAATACTGATAATGCAATAACTATGTGAGTAAAGATAATATTCCATAAGTGGATAGAAAAGTTCTAAGAGAACTACTCACTTCTTTGTTTTACATATCAACAAAGCTAAATTTTAAAATCCAGTGATCCCTCCTAATTTGTAGCTTTAACTAGCATAGGTTTTTACAAACATTCAAAACAAATAGGTCTATATCATAAAAATTTGTTATTTCATAGAATTTTGCAGCTGTTCAAATTCTTCATTTTTGTAAAAATTAGATTTCACTTAAAAAATCAGATTTCTGTTAAAAATTTATCTCACTTCAAAATAAATCATGTAAAAATCAGCATGAAAATACATAGTATTACATGTATCAAGTACAATGTGAAGGTTAGTAAATAAAAATCTCTCTAGATAAAAATAAAATGCAAACAAAGTAGATAAAATAAAGTAGTAGATAAAATAAAGTGGATAAAAATAAAATACAAACAGCCCAATAGAAGTAATTCTGTAGGTATGTGTAGGTTTGGTTCAAAATTAACAACATAATAAATGTCATTTATTTTTAAAGCTCTCATTACAGTTTTTCACTTTCAGGCCAAGCATTAAGTAGATAAGAGGTACTTTAAATTTTAGTTAGCAGAATTCATCAAGATATCAAAATTAAGAAAAAACTTAGATAATCACTATTCTTGAATTTAATGCATTCACTAGTAAGGTGCTTGGGAGCTTTAGTAATGAATACATGGAATTAATATTGTCAAGTCTACACTTTCACCAAAAACATTACCTCTTCAAGGTCATTCTCATGGATCTGGAGAGCTTTCTTGCAGTGACTTATGGAGTATCCAGTACTCTTTCTCAACTTGCTCAAAAGCGTTTTATCAACTGGCACAGCAACACTTCTGATGACTGCAGTAGCATGAAAGAGTCTATGAGACAGTGCTGATATCATTGTACAGAGTAACTTCAAAATAAAATATGAAAATAACAATTTGCAATAATTTATATTATCTAGATATTAGTTTTTTAATTTTCAGAACCTGAAATAAGAAAAAGCTATACCTACATATCCAGAACAATAATAGAAGAAAACTTCCACATCAATTTTTTCAAGTTACACTTATAGAAAATGTTACTTTTGAAATTGCTAAATTATACAATCAACATGTCAAATATAAAAATAATGCAAATTAACATCAGCTTAATATTAAATTAATGAAAATAATTTCTGATTGTAATATACCAAACTTCCTAAAAATTGCATGCACATATTAAAACTATACAAGTATACCTAGTCTCCTAATGAAATATTTCAAGTTTTGATTAGCATGATTTCAATGCAACATTAATGCCTAAAAATTTTTTAAACTTGTAAAGCAATTAACTAATAATTGTACACCTTATAACAGCACATAATTGCCAAATGCTTAGTTGATTGCCTTTCCCAGAAATTTGACATACAAGGATAGAAATGAATTACAGGGTTTGAGTACATATTTTCAATAATTTTACTGGCACAAAACTTTCAATTCTATTTGATTATAAGAACTGCTATAATTAAACAATACCTTAGAACTCAAGAGAGTACCAATGTAAATCAACATAAGACACTTTCAAACAATACAAGATGAACCCAATATATTTTGGTGATAATCACATTTCATTGGATCAATAAAATTATGCATCAAACTTGTATCACATTAGAACAGGATGCATTTCTGTGTGTCCTCTAGTAAATCCTGGCACAGCCGGCAGTGTTCCACCATGGCCCTGAAAATATTGCACAACATAGCTGGTGTATTTGTCTTCTACAGCAGCTTTAATTAGTTGTTTCAGCTATCCTATGTTTCATATCTTTACTTGGTACACATTGTACTTGATATACTTCCACACAAAGAAATCCAGTGGGGAGGTCAAATCTTGGGATTGTAGAGCCCAGACTTGTTGAGCTCTAAACAATCTATCTACCAGGTATGTGCAATTTAGGTAGTCTCAAATGATGGTGAAATGGGATAGCACCCCATCCAGTTGGGAAACAACAGTATCCATAATTCCATCACATTGCAACTGTGGCTCTAATGTGTTAAGGTATGTGTTACTATTCATATTCCACTTGACAAACATCAAGGCCCTATCAACCTTTAAAGTTTGTACTAGTTGTACAGAAAGTCCTTGTTATATAGTAATTCTTTATCCATTCTCATGCGACTATTTTCATGTCTCTTAGTAGGTTGCAATTTTAGCCCAAATAATGGTTCTTTAGAATAATGATTTCTGAAAAAATGAGTCCATAAATTTGCAAAATTTTTACTTAGCTATTGAAACTTTCCTTGAGATGTGCTGAACTGTCATATTTTTGGCACTTCCTCTAAAAAACCTTTGGAAGGTAAGATGATAAAAAAAAGGTTATTAAAGTCTTTCAGGTGTAATGAACAATTTTTGATAGTTGTCATTTAGAAAATGAGTTATTTCAAAATATGATACTTCTAAATAAATTCAATTTAATGTTATTTCTTCTTTCATCTAGATCTTAGTGCAAACACAAAAACCTGCATCTATCACAGCAAAATAACGCCTTTTTCCCTCCCTTCCCATATCCTTGGTTACTAGCCTAATAAAGCTATAAAAATTAAGGAGTCCTAAAGTGAAGTCCAGCCTTTTGAAAAAATGAGCCTGAAGTTGACCTTCAGCTGCTAATTTCTAAAATTACACCCTGGTCTGCAGGGGTGCCTTTTGATGCTCTGTAACAATGCATTTTTCAGTGTGTCAAAAGGCACCAGTACAGACATGGGAATAGTCACATAAGAATGGATAAAGAATTTATGTATAACAAGGACTTTCTGTGAACCATAACAAACATATAGCATAGTAAGATGTACTAAAACAACAATGAGTTATCAATGTGATGTCTTGAAGCATCCTAAGATCATTAATAAATAATAGTGGAATTAATTTCTTTGTGTACCTATGTCATGCACAGAAGTTCTTCTCCTTCTTTGTGATTAGTGGAGCTTAGAAAACAAATTCATGTAGCTCCATTCTTTTGCCATAATAATCCAAGGGATCTAAGTGTCTGGTGCTATATATATAGCTCCATGTCATCGATTGTTCATCGTTAGAAAGTGCAGAACCATATCTGTAAGATATAAGAAACTCCAGTTATAGGGTATGCAAGATTTTAGTATACAATCATTGTTACATTTACCCATTGATTTTATTATTTTAAGAACAGAGGATAGGTGACACTTATGCGACACAAAAAACCAACAACTTTTGGGCTCAATGGCGTACTGCTAGCGTGATGTCCCAGTAATCGAGAGGACCTATGCTCAGGCGAGGCATTTTAACGTAACCAGGGAGTACTTCCCTTGGAGAAGAAGTTTAAACCACACATTCATCACATCCCTCATCACGCCAGTAGTTGTAAGGCATTGAAAACCCAACGGTAAAATGTGTTGGGACTTGCAATTAATAAATGTTATGCTCAGGACTCAGGAGGCAACCGAGCCGGTAGAGTTTCGGCTGCCCATCCGTTCATTCTTCTTCTTCTTCCGTCTGTTATATGAGGTCTCCTGATCCCACTGGTCCATGGCGGCTCCATGCGCCTCAAGCCCTTATTGTTGTTCTTTTTTTTCTCTTGTTACTGGGCAGAAATCTGTAAGAGGAGTTGGAAAAGACTGTCAGCAGTATATTATTTAAGCAAAGACTTCTCTATATTTCCATGTCTATTATTTCTCTTTTTCTTATATTTCCCTACAGTTAGCAGTAGCATGCATTATTAGTGTTGTCAACCTATGAAAAGAACTCTTTAGCAGTGCCAAACCGTTTACTGCCGAACGTCAGACCACAGTCCCATACCGAAACCCCACTGGGCAGCAACGTGGTGCGTTCGGCCGTATTTCTTCTGTCAGTATACAGATAGATTAACATGAATGTTAGGGAAGTGCAAAACGGTTTATTTACCTACAGTGAGGAAGGTATTAGATTGAGTACTTCATGTGAGTAACTGCAGCATGCCGGAAGCTAGGCCACAGCTAAGCTAAGTTATTCACTTAGCTGTGGCTAGGCCGCACATGAGTTGCTCAGTTTACATGAAGGTCCAGCCTGGGCCGCACGGCCTGGAGCTTCTTTGAGGCCAATGGCAAGAACCAATCTTGAATATCTTGAAAATGTTTGGGACCCTATGTCCTGGCCACACTTGGGTGCCGCCGCTTTGTGTGCATGGTGTCTTTTCGCATTTCCGCGAGCTGTTTGAGACCGTTTTCCTTCGCTGTCCGATGATTGTGAGGCAAGGGCAGCCTATCAGAGACAGCTTATAGGAAGTTATCCTACTTCTTCTTGAAGACGTCCGAGGAATCATCGCAATCTCTTAGATCTCTGGGCAGAGAGTTGAAGAGTCTAGGTCCCATCACGGAGAAAGACTGTTCATG
>VOMN01103161.1:0-23353 GCA_014899125.1 Orchestia grillus
TAAAATATAAAATGAAAGGCACGATTATGCCGAAAGAAAATCGGTGCTCCACTAATTGATCTAGTGAAATATCCATCAAACAAGTGGGCACACAACACCCTTTAAAAAATCATTGAGAAACATTAAACAAGTATTGCCTTTCTTTATGGTTTCAACGCGTACAGTTCCTTTGAAGTGTGCGATAAGATTGAATTTTTTCTGTTATAAGTTGCAAAAGGGGGCAGTAGCAGCAAAACTTCAATGAATAAAACCTATCGAATATATCCTAATAATTCAATGAATAAAACCTATCGAATATATCCTAATTCATGTTGCTGCTGTTCGAGTCCGGCATAACCTATTTTAATTACATCATTGAGAACCAGTTGTGAGGACGACCGACGTGCCGGGGCTAGAGCGCGTGCTAGAGCAAGAAAATGCTAGAGCAAAAACGTTCTAGCCCCGGCTTCTCTAGTAGCTAGAGCATTGGAGTGATACTCGAGAGAAGGCTTTAATTTTGTAAGTGATAAAGCACTAACGTTTTGAAGATGGTAATTTTTGAATAACTCACTTTGTCACTACGTTTTTCGTAGGTAGCCTACGCTCATTCAGGAGAAGAAAAACCGCATTGTTAAATTTCAAGTACTTTTAGCACATAAGTACTCACCGTTATGTACTGGGAAAGCCACAAGAGGAGGTTCAGGGGGCACGACGATGCTGTCCCAGTCTGATCCCGAATCGATGTCTTTACCAGGCATCTGAGAACAAAAGCAACGATGAAAGTTTTAATCATAATGTTAATGTCTTACCCCAAAATCGAAATTATTTGAATTTTTCATCACAGGATCGGATCTTACATTTAAAAGATTTTCTCTTTCGACCTTTTGTAACAGGGAAACTTTTGATTTCAAGTGCTTGCATTTCACGACCAGAAATATGCTTGAGAAAAAAAACTGTATCAAATTTATCGGAAATTCTCACTTTTATTCATTAATCCTTCATCACTTATGTACATATGTCCGGTTTAAAAGATATAACCCTATTGTGGATGGTGAATGTCATCCAGCAATGGTATTGAAAGCTACTACAGCAGGTGCACTATGATGACGCTTGTATAGGTTTGCTCAAGTTTACTTTTGAATTTTGTATCTATTGCACATTTTCAGTACTGTACGAAAAATTATTTCTCATTAATATCAGTAAAGAGGTGATAGTTCCATTAAATATTAACACATTCTCATCTTCCAGAATAAATTTGTCAAGTTATACTCAAAAATTCAAAAAGTAACACTCACTTTTTTCTGTATTTTAAACTTTGTTATGAGTGACGTGATAGTTCATTATCTCATAAGAACTAGCGTCAAAACTTAGTGCGTTTTGTTCAGGTTGTATTTGACGCAACACATCACCCAGCCACGCATGAAGACACGGTGCTACTGAGTCTTGAAGTTGAGGGCTCCCAAGGTCGAGCCGACGTAGCCGTGGTAACCACTCGGTAAACAAACGATTTTCCAAGCACATCAAGGTACATACATACGTGACTCATGTCTCAATAAAATTGAAGGTGAAGGTTTATTTATTTTTATGGGGTAAAATAAGTATACTCGTATTTAGCCTGTGATTCTTTTACGTCGGATCTCTTTCTCGAGAGTTCGGATGGCTATATTTTTCTCAGGTACAGTATTTTTGCACGACAAAGTAATGACTTTAGATTATCGTAGCTTAATACACTGAAAAACTATTCTTACATCATGGAGTACAGCGTCAGTTGCATGATTCCTACGTTACCTTATCGTACCTTGGATGAATCAAATAATTCATTTAACGAAAATTTCATCAATTTTGAAAGAAACTAAAAGCATTGAATGAGCTCCTACATTCCTTGTTATTAAATGCTTGAGATTTGTAAGCAAATTCAAAGAACTAAAATGTTTAAAGACATGATTTAGTTCAAGTACATAAAAAATCGGAAGACAACCATGAAAAACATTTTCCCGAGAAAAATTTTTGGAAGGCTTTTCTAAATGAAAATCAAAACTTTGGGTTAGTATATATTACTAATTATTTAATAAAGATAAAAAGCATATCAATAAAGGTTTAGTTTACATCTTAAATAAACAATTTTCATCAAGAACAAAGCATAAGATAATGGGACTGAGAAGTACGACATCTGCATTACAAGATGCCTAACAAACAACAAGAATTTCTACAAGCTCTTCATTTCTACAGGAGCAAACACTACAATTAAAAGTACAATAACGTCCAAGACTAAAGAACAAAATTTAAAAGTACTGTAACGTCCAAAATTAGGGAAATTTAAAATTTAAAAGACAAACTTTAAAAGTACAGTAACGTCCAAAATTAGGGAACAAAATTTAAAAGTTAGAAACCTAAACAAATGATCGATCAATTTTCAATAATTTCCACTGAATGTAAGCATACCAATCATATAGGTTTATAGAAGGCTAACTGTATAGAGAATTTTCAGGATAATTGAAACAATGTATAATTGAAACACTGTATTTCTTCCTTAAATCTTGACACTTGAAAATAAGTAAACTGCTAATTTCTTATAATGCATTGTTTTAATTATCTCGAAAATTCGCCACACGGTTAGCCTTCTACAAACCTACATTCAATGAAAATTATAGAAAAATTAACTTATTGTTTCATTAAGTATCGAACTTTTAAATTTTGTTCCCAAATTTTAGACGTTATTTTACAACAGCCTTAATCTCCATGAAAATATTGAAATTAGCCACATTAAATTATTACGAGTTTTTTGGAAATATCCAAATGCTCATGGATATTCCTTGAAGCCCTAGAAGAACCGTGCTCTCAAGTTATACAATGTTAAATGGATCTACGTACTACTGCCCGCTTTGTGCGCTGCAGGTGAATATTATTTACTTATCTGAGCTGTAGCATGAATTCAAATCAATTCAAATCTGACATAACATTCAGTTTCATTAGAATGCCATCTCGGAAAGGCCATTTTATGATATTTTCCAATGGTAATACTTATTTTATTCATGATAAACTATAGTGTTGCAATCAATTTTAATTGTGAGAGAAGGGAATAGAAATGGTTTGAAAAAATTATCGTGTCTTCTGTGAAAGAATATTCCAACGACTTTCCGCCTTAAATGGACAAGAACATAATAAATTTAATCGTAACATTTCTCATCTGTGCAAACTGTTATAGTGAATAAGGGAAGCGGAGTGTTTCGAAATTAAGGTAAGCAACTATTCTTCCAAGCTTTGAAAGAAAAATCATCCGTTAACACGTGGTCTTATTATTTTGCATTATGATATCCATCGTTTATGCTGTAAGGCCAATGTGACGTGAAATTGACGATTCATTCTTAGATCTGATACAATCACTCTAGTTTTCCTTTCTAAAGTTGGCCAGTGAAGCCATTGTCTTAACATTTCGAAATCTCAACAAGACAACGTCTGGTTGCACACTAACCCCAAGGCTCGTCGATGTGGATACGCCATTAAAATCATAGCACAAGGTCTTTTGTCTCAAAGTCCATCTCGGACAAGACTCGTCCTACCTCTATGTTCATTTTAACGCATCGCATTCTTAATATATCCAAATCCATCAAATATGCCACAGCATACCACCATATTTCTTTCCAAGTCTCACAATCTTATTATTTCCACATTTACAAATAAGCGAAAGGCTACCACTAAGTTTGTTGTAGCGTTTCACAATTTTATTGTCTGCGTATCCAACAGATAAGACACAGCTTACCATAAAGTTTATTCTAACATTTCTCAATCTCATTATCTCAATATCCGCGAAAAGAGTCAAGGCTCACAATGTTCAATCTAGCGTATCACGATGTTATCTCAACACCCAGCAAAACGTGCCACGGCCCACCAACAAGTCCATGTTAGCATATCGAAATCAGTGAAATGTGTTAAACTCGCTGTGACTGATGGCGTGTTCTCGAGCTGACGATGACATTGCCGAGTACCCTCTCTGGGACTGGACGTAGGTGACAACAGGGCGGTAGCCGCGCTCATCTGCGGTGTAGGTTACGATTTGCACGCGTCCGTCCGGCAAATGCACCCTGTATTCGCCGGAAACCTGTAGGTACCAAACAAACATATCAATTTAATCAAACATGAGACAATTTTGCCAGTTCGGGAGGAAATCCTCATGCATTAAAGTTCTTCCAATGTCCAAATTATGAATTACTGTAAATGATTCTTAGGGATGCACTTATGACGATACTTTAAGACTGAAAAAGCACGATAAATTAATTTCACTGATCGTGCTTTCTGGATGAAATGAATCTCCCAATGCAGTAAACATACTTCAGAATTTTACCTGTTTTTGTTGTTGTACGACAATATATTATGCGATCAGGGCGTCCGTTACTGCTAAGGTAATTGGACTCAATCTTCACAAATTAGTTTGAGCATTGTCAGTGAAGGATTTACATTCTTCTTTAAGTTATTTTCAAAATATGAGGAATATCCTTAGATGAGAACCCTTTAGAAAAATCGTGCAAGAATTCTGAGATCATAAAGTTGGCTCAAAATAACACGTTTTTCCTACCTGAAGGACAGAACGGGTGTAATATTTTCACGCATATGCAAACCACATTCCTGAAGCCTTGCATTACGTAAAATTCTGTCATCAGCTCTACACTATGCCTATTATATTCCCGTATATAACTTTTTGGATAATAACTTCAACTTGGTCACGCATATATATACGAAAATTGAAAAGTGCATGTATTTAAAGTTTGTTAGTTAAGTTTTATGTTGGTTTTTAGGGACAAAGTCTTCTTAACATGACGTCCTGCCTCATTCTAACTCAAGAAAATCGCTTCAGTCATGTATGATAGCTAATTCATAAATAATAGCTGCTCTGATTCAATTTCGCTTAATTTGAAGTCACACCTGTGGAAATATCAGTTAATCATGTAAAATCATTGAATTTTTGTTTCCTCTCATTGTACGACGCAACACCTCAGTTATGATATCAAGAGATCCTCTCTGCATGCAAGAAGATACAGAGAAGTATTCAACTGATCCCGTTATTCAAGGTATGAGTATTGGCCTTCATTACTAATTTTTACATTGCTTGACCCTGAGATTTTCATGGACATCGAATTGCAGGCGGCTTCATTCATGCAAACGTACCGCATCCCAATAGGAATGTATGGAATTAATCACCATAGCTCCACTCCCAACCCACAGATTTTGCTTTGACTTCTGGTTTATTTCTTTCAACTACGAATAATCTCAGGAAAACTGTTTTCGGAACATAGTTTCTAAATTCTCCTCGTCTGAACAAACCGTTTTTCCTTTCTTTTGCTCCCTGTGTTGGTAGCGTGTGCCGTGATAAGGAGACTTCACGCTGTAGCCAAACTGGTAAGGTTGCTCCCCCTGGGGATGAAAAAAGATTCATCTGAGATCGCACTCAACTTACGGAATTTATCCCGTGCGTGAAAACTGAAATTACAGCATTGTCCTCTGCATAAATTCTAGTGCAAATTTTTTCGTTCGACAAAGGTTCTGAGGGTAATTAGATTATGTTAACATGAATACTGCGAAGGAAAACGTGCGTTGACTGGCGGGCCTAAATAAGTTTAACCTCATACTACTCAGAAAAGAATTAGATTTGTATTTGAGACCCAACGCGTAAGATGATAATAATGAAAAACAATAAAATACGAGTACAATTAATTTGCTTATTTTTCGAATTCGTTAACCGTTCAAGAGTTGTTTTTCATTGGCAAGGAAGATAATAAAATAATGTCCGGGTTATTAGGTAGTAGAGTAATAAAAAACAACCATTGGTTTCATCTTCATAAGCATCAGTGCAAGAACATTCGATTTTATACAACTGCTTTATACAGAAATTTAGTGATGCAGCAATTTCACACGGAGAAATTTTTACTGCCAACGTAGAAAACGTAAAACCACGGACCGTAGAGATATTCCGCTCTATTTATTGGGCAATAATTTATAGTAACGAAATTTGACAGTTTTTTTTATTCGACGCATCCTCATGATGAAGCTCATGCTAGACGAACAAACGTTACTTTTTCGCAAAAAGAACAAAACTCACATAATCAGGTTTTCGGAGACGGGGCTCACGTACGTAATCGTGCTGCGAGGCGTGTGTGGCCGAGTGAGACGGTGGGTGTACGGCTTGGCCCGATGGATTCAGGTTTTGCTCCTGGGTCGGAGGACTCCTGTACAGCGTTTCCGCCGGACTATGAAGCGATCGATGCTCGACGTTCTGTGTGTTAGTCAAAGGATGGTGGACGTACGCCTTCGGTGGGTGTGATGAGTCCATACTCGAATATGTCGATTTCTGAGAATTCCCGAAGTCGATGAACTTGCGGTTGACAAAGTTTGCTATCTTAGAGTGGGGGGAAGAATTTGGAAACACATTACGGAGCCTCGATGGGAGAAAGCGCTGACTTTCACTGAACCCATTGAGGGCTTGATGGGAAGGTATATCGCTGTACTCATCGTTGTTAACGAAACGTTTTGTAACATTAGAGGATGATTCATGAGAGGTGAGTAATTCTTGAGCCCCGTGATGCTCATGTCTTCCAGGTACGTGATTGAAATAATCTTTCTCGAGACTAATATTACTAGCATACTCATTCACAGCTGATCGTGTTTGTTCAAATTGACGCTCGTTTTGGGCTTCTATAATTTCCGCGATGTTATTGAAGTACCGTTTTCTTCGTCTTCCTGACCGGTTTTGTCTGATGTTTCTACTTCTATATTTGCGTGAACTGAACGGTTCATGTCCTGAGCTTAGACGGTAAATATGTTTTAAAACCGGCTTACGACGTTTTTTTGATGACTCCTCAACAGCTAAGAGTCTTGAGTAGTTCCCCGAAGATGTACGACGACTAACCGTAGCAACTCCAGATAAACTTTTAGCATACAACTCCTCATGCGCTTCATATTCGTTTGGTGAGCGAAGTGCTGGCGAGTAGTCTTCCGTTGAGAAATCTAATATTGGCTTGTAGTGTGCTGAAAACTTATTTGCATATCTGCCTCTTTTCGGTCTCGATTGCCTAGCGGCAGGATGCGTCAAAGATCCTTCATTGGAGCTGTGAGATGGAAGCCTATCACTGGCAGCGACGACTGAACGATTCAAAATTCCGTACTGTTTGTCCAAAGTACTAACGTCTGGAAATCTTTGGCTTCCCTTATACTTTCTAGGAGTTTTACTTCTCAACTGATGGTAAGAGACCATCTGAGAAGTGTCCTTTAAATTAACTGATGGAATGATATCAATGGCACTCCTTGTAAATTCAGAAAGATAACCACGACCCGGAAAGACGCTTACGTGACCGTTACGGTGGGAATCGTAGAATTTTCGGTTGTTTTCGTTGCTCAAATGATGAGACGTGACTGCACAGTTGCCATAACAGGAGTTATGATAATGGTCTTGGAGAGGAACACTTTCCAACGAATCTAGAATGCGTATCTCAGGGTTCGCTTTCCATGAAGGTTGCGGCAAGCTGCGGCTGACAATTGATTTAGCGCTCTGATCCAACATGGCATTAGCTCGGTAGGAAGAAGAAGATGCAGGGAAAAGCAGTGTTTTCATAAGCTGAACTGTTTCCTCTTCTTCCTCTGAAAACGCTGTCAACGATAAATCGGTCGCCTCGCGGGCACGTATCGAAGAGAGCTTAGGGTGCAAATTCAGGGGTAAATTCGACGATTTACTAAGAGTTCGTCTAGATGGAGAGATGGAGTATCGCCCTCCTGTCGCTTGAGGTGTGCCGAGGATCACGACCACAGCTGGGAGGAGCCATCGCGCGAGCCTCTTGACACACAATCCCGTACACTGCAGGCGTGCAAGGTTTGGTGTTATTTTCTAATGCTACTTTAGCTTATGATGACATAAGTAAGCTTAACATTATTGGTTATTCTTGCTCAATCTTATAATTTGAATGGCCCTCGAGAGTCTTTTAATGATAAATTTCCGAAGAGTAACTATTCAGCGCCACAACGCACTTCAACTTCAAAATGGAATAAAGATAAAACGAGTAGGGTTACTCTCAAGACCTCCATCTACTCCCTCGAAAAAATTAAGAAGAGAGTAATACAGTATGACACCTTCCTTACACTATCCATTGCAGGTTCGATCAAATAAAAGCTAAATGAGTTAAAAGGCAAAGACAAACCGTGCAAACAGTCACACACAAACGTAACTGATAGACACCGTGAAGCATCAGGGGGAATAAAGCGCGACTGAAGATGACAAGGGAGGTAGATTTCGAGTACGAAATGAGCGTGTTAAAGAACTCTATTTTGCAAGATGTAAAAAATATACAATAATTGAAAAGCTACAATATTATTACTCGCGCGCCTCATTGGAGTCGCGATTCGGCTGTGGTGTTCAATAAAAGTTCTCAACAGAAATTGTAAAGTTCGCAGCGGTAGTCTCGCTGTGATTCGTAAGTCCACTTCTGATCACTGAGGAGAGTGTACCCGCATGTCAAGGGGCCGGATTATCAAAACTGTCGTAAGTTGTCGGACTTACTGGAAAACCTTACGTCCAGCGTACGATGATCGTAAGCTCAGTATTATCAAAGACATCTTAACTAGAACTTACGCCAAACGGTATTTTCAAAGCACTTTGGCCGATAGCCAATCAGAGGGCTGAGATTTGTAAACATTGCGGATGCTAGTCACGTGATAATAGAAGCGAAGCGACGACATAATTTTACGATGACGAAATTATGGCTTTAATTAATTTCAGACGTCGGATCAGAGAAAGGAGGTTTGTTATTTCATTAAAACTATATTCCATGGCAACTCCTACTAAATAATGACACTTCATTGCCTCTACAGAATTAAAATATGAATACGCATCAATTTATGAGTTGAAAAATAAATTTTAAGTAACTCTACAAAATTTATTTATTTATTTAATGCACTAATCAAATTAAAAAAATTTTCACTTTAAAATATGTATAAATAATAAAGTTCTCATGAGACTAACGGAAATCACAATAGCAAGTAAATTGTAGCAATCACAATTAACACTTCATAATTATCATACACGTTCAACACAAATTTATGTAGAAAACATAGTTATTACTAGAATCTCGGCCAGCAGCCCGTGTATATATGCACTTACGCTCAACGTAACTCCACTTACGTAGCTCTGAGGTGTCGCAAAGTTACGTGAAAACTTACGTCAAAATCTCGACCGTAACTTGTTTGATAAAAATAGCACACACGTAGCTACGTTTACGCTGCCAGCTGATCGCTGCGGCGTCGTAAGTAGTTTCAATAATACGGCCCTAGGACTGGGAGATTGCGCAACCAGCCCTGAGTGCTTCCTAATGATGCTTTCTGCAAATGGCCGACTGGCTAATGACGCTTGCGGCAAATGGCGGACTTTCCCAGACTGCGGAAAGGAGGAAGTAAGTGATAGTGCCGAGAGCACACCGTCTCACACGTGTCTGCCCGGGCGAACGTACATTACGTAAAGCACATTGTCTCATAGGCCGCATGAACCACGTGGCTCTTGCGGAGTTGTGCACGTATGGTTTTCGTATGAAATATCACATCGTACCTTCCTTGGAGTGCATTACATAAAAAAAATGATTTCGATAAATCTACACGTACCAGATGAAAGTTGTGTGAGAAATTATGGGCTTTAGTATAAAAATGAAACGTTATAGCTCTAATTGTAAAAAGATCTATTTTTCCACTAATTTTTCATCTTGTATCATTCGTGTCTCAAATGGAAAGCCAAATCCCACGATGTATCTTTTCCATCTCATATTCATGTTGATGGCTTGAATTAAAACATGAGAAAGAACTTCTCATTGAACAGATCACATGATAAAAACGTAACAGCCTGGTGTTTCTTTCGCAATGAAGTACCATTGACGAATTTATTGTGGCCGAACGTTAAGCTACAAATCCCAGACAAGGAATACACATTTAAGCGCGCAGCAGTTCAAAGCTCGGTGCCCACTTCAGTTAAAACTATGACGCAATGGTGCCATGTTCCTCGAAGGGTTGCCGTGCGAATGTATGCACGGGCCTCACAGCAGGCGACATTGCGTACCACAAAGGGGAACGCAACTTGGAACTTTAGGGAACTTTTGAAGCTAATTAACTTGTAAAATAACACATATTATCGTCAAAAAAACGTCGCTTTTACTTTGTATAGTTGTGTAGTACATAAAGGGTACACAGTTCAAGCAAAAACAAATTTTGTGAGGCAGGAATCACCGTCGTTGCGGGTTGAGGCAAACATCCACCAGCCGGACACTGATACGACTACATTCTTTTTTAATCTAAAAGCAAACTCGAGCCCATGGGATAGAAATATCATGAAAAAATCGCTTTGGTAGCAAAACTATGCATGTGTTAGAATAAAAAAGAAGTAAAATAAAACATGCTTTGCAAGCTAATTGATTCTGGTGTAAAGATCTAAAAGTAACTTGAAACCTTTTGGAGATAACTTACCACGTTCGCCATTCAGTAAAGGATTATGCAGGCTACCTAACTGAGGTCACTCGACCGAACAACTGGCAGCCGAGTCTCCCACGCACCGCACTGTTCACTCTCGCTTGGCTAATTGAGTAGTGCAAGCGACAGATGTCCCGTAGGCGACTGCCGCTTAAGTTTCTTTAAACTGTTGTCCTACGCGCTTACGTTCACGCATGCTTATTATGAAATGAGTAACGTAAAGGAAGCTTTAGTCCTATAAGAACCACCATGGAGAATTATGGATGTAAGTATTTATTCGGTTTAGCTACTAATTTTTCACGTACAAAACTATGGTGAAGGGAGCAGAATGTAAACCACTGCTGTCACAATATTTTGTTTATTTAAGAAATAAGTAGGTCCTTTTATGGTTGAATTACCAGTTGATAGATGCGCCAAGTCAAATAAATTTCCAAAGGTCCTCGGGTACAACAGACAGGCCAAAAGGACGAAATAATCGAAAATTTAGCACATTAATTCAATTAATCAATAGCATTATAGAAACAAGGCGATTGTTCCTCTAGAAACAACCACGTCGTCTGCCCAATAACTGTCCTTTGTGTTCTGTATTACACAAAATATCTAATATTCTAGGTTCAAATACGAGTAACGACAAGTAGCGACAAAGCACACAAGTTTCAGACTCTGAAATAAATGATTGTTAGTAAGTAATTATGTGGCTTCAAAACATTGCCAAGACTTATACAGTTCCGGTTAGTTTTGCTGCATATCACTTCTGGGATTTCAAGAGAGTGATATTCAAGCTCACTTTGCATGATAATTTTTTAAGTTACCTCAAAGATTTCCACGTCAACTTAATCTCAGAGAATGGTGTCGTCAATTTAACCTCAGGGAATGTTGTGGAATTCATTTCCTTAACTCTTGACAATATCCGACGGAACATGAATCATTGAAAATGAATAAAGAACATGACTATGGTACAGGGCATGACGGCGACTGGTTAGATGCACTTTTAGCACCATACGTGCGTCTCATTTGACTAAATGGTCATGCCAGTGTAACGAACAGTCAACAGTCTGGCATGACATCAATGCCATCCGCTGGCGCTCTGATGTGAAATACAGAACTATAATACGACGCAATTATGTATGAATAACACACATAAGACGACTGCCTGAAGCTTTTTACAACAGTAGAGTTGGTGTGAGTAAGGCTGTTACCAATGATGTGTACCGTTAATAAATTTAATGTAATTTTTCTTGGTCCCTGTAATTACACATGAATGGTACCTGTATCATAGGTTCAGTATCGGTGAGGCGATGTTTGAAATTTTTAGTTAATTAAATATGTGCGTGCTCAATTTCTAAATATCTTTTAATATTCTAAGGAAGCGATGATTTCCGTCATGGTTCAACTGTTCATGCTGTTTGTGGTCTTAATGCTAACAGAAATTGTTTTTCTTTAGAATTCGAGCAAGAGGCTTAGGAGTTGTAATTTTATCACGAGCAATTTATCACGGATTATTAAGATATGTTCTCCTGAACAAATATATCAGTAGCTTTTCAACAAGCAGGATATAAACGAGCCACTCTTTTTGTGGCCGTGCTTCAATTGATAGCTCTTGATTGCCATGATTACTGTGAAATATATTTATACGACGGAAGTTCCAAAAAGTAATGGTTTTAATTTTTGTTATCCATCTGATATGAAGCAGACAGCAGCGCTCGGTTATAATTCTTGCCCGTTTACCGGCGAAGTATCCTCCATGTGCCGATTATATGTCTTCTCAGTCTGCTGCGAATATGGTTAACTTCTGAGTCTGCTGTGAATACGGTTAACATCTGAGTCTGCTGCGAATACGGTCAACATCTGAGTCTGCTGCGAATACGGTTAACATCTGAGTCTGCTGCGAATACGGTTAACATCTGAGTCTGCTGTGAATACGGTTAACATCTGAGTCTGCTGCGAATATGATTAACATCTGAGTCTGCTGCGAATATGATTAACATCTGAGTCTGCGGTGAATACGGTCAACTTCTGAGTGTGACTCTTGACCCGAGTGTGAAAAAACAAACAATATCCTAAACCTACCACGAAAATTGAGAATTTCGTAATCACGTCCATTTATGTAAAAACTATTGAAATGTAGAAAGTTTCAGAATTTTCTCTCTCGTTCCCTCCAAATTTGAATAAATATTTAGTTTTTAGCCCACGTCTTTGAAGGTTTGAGCTAAAAAAAATCTTGAGTGTCACATACCCTTAATATACAATATTTGAATATGATTGCAGCTATGAAATTTCCAAGCCAAGTGGTGGCTTAGTTATATTTAACTTGCTTGGACACGTGACATAAAAGATACTTAAATATTGGTAGTAAAACCCGTAGAGTTTCAGCGACTAAAAAGTTTCAGAAATCGACGAGCCGGTGAAGAGTATTACTCTAACTCGTAAAATTAACGTAACTATTTCTCTTCAAAAGACCATGAAGGGTTCAAAAGTATTTGAAAATTGAAACATAAATTGTTTTTTAATGTTACATTGCCCTAACTGGACATCAATTATGATGGCATTAATTTTCATAAACTTTTTAACCATGTAAAATATTCACATGACAAGATGAGTGGCAAGACACACTTGCCAGTTGAACCTCCTAGCTACTCTAGTAGCAGTAGTAGTAGCATTAGTAGCAAGGATAGCAACGCTTTAGTAACTCAGACTATCTCACATCGAAAGAGCAGAGACCATTTAGTATAGATTTCGGAGAACGGGGAGTCTATGCAAAGAGTGTGTTCCCATACAAGATCCCCAGCGCATAAAAACAGCAATTTAAGAAAGAAGAGGAAAAAAAGACAAAGAATAATCAGCAAAGAAGGCATGGAAATGGAAAGAAGTAAAGTGGACATAAAAGATAGAAGTCCCAAAGGCCTAGCTAAAGCTGAGGTAACCTGACGATGTCCCCCTGGGGACGCTACTACCCATAGCATAGGATAGACAAACCCAACTAACCTAACCCTCAATTTCTGAGAGGCTAGCTAGTCAAACTATGCCATTGGACCATAATATAGCCTTCAATAACTTACGAGCTTAAGATTCAATATTCAATGTTAAAACCATACATTTATGCATATATGTGTGCATAAGTACATACCCCGAAATGACAGTGAAGTACTTTGAAGTTAAACAGTGTACCACAAAGGTTTACAAGACACCAAGACTGCAATATATTTTCAGATATTTTTAGTAAAGTTAGAGCGTTGAAAATTGAATTCCTGATGGAACATGAGTACGTTGACAGGACGAGTACCAGCAAACAAATGTCCAGTGCTTCGCTGCTGTTTGAGTGAGGGGTCAAAAAACTTAGTATTACGGCTTCACGAAGTTTTTTCTTTTCTTCGGAAGTGTGAATCCAGATAGAAGATATGACCATTTCCTCTCCTGGGAGAGGAAATGGTCGGAACATTTGATTTGGCTATTACGCTGAGCATCGCAAAACCAATTAAAAGCGAGGGACACATTGGGTTCACTAAGGCACCACGCTTTCCCGGGTTTCCATTCCAAAACACGATTGGTAATGGGCGCTGGAGGGCTGTGGTCGGTAGCCGGCCCTGGCATTTTGTTCTCTTTTATTGTCGGACGAGAGAATATAAATTAATATTTTTTCTTACCATTACTATTATTAACCTTCATTTCCTCTCGCTCTCTCCTCGATACTAAATTTTCAATTGATAAGAGATAATTTCTCAATCACGCTCCTAAAAACCAACCCTTTCATAGAACTATATTGAACTCTTTGATTTCCTTCCTTGAGATTCAAGGCTACATTTGAAACTAATACATTCATGATCACTCTCACCCAGTGGACTAGTAACTTCAATATCCCTCAGTGTTACGTCATCACCGGTGAAACAACCTACGACCTGCATGGCATAGAAGGTTCACATGAAAACTATATCTCTTTGGACTTAGAAGTTTTATTTCAAGCTCTGCGAAAAACATAATCATACTTTCTAGACTTCACTTAAATTAGAGCACATGACGACGCGCTGCTTAAGTTATTTCAGCTCAAACACGAGAAAAGTTCACGAGGACAACATACCCTTCGCTCGCCACAATGGCACACCTCATCGCTTGAGTTCGGCAGCGCCTGGTAGATTAAAATAGGTAACACGTTGTGTTACAATGCGCCACTAATCAAATGAACACAATGCGGATAAAACTATGAGTTAAAAAAGTCTGAAAGTTTGAAAAAAACATTTCACTTGAAGTAAACAAACGAAGACAAAAACAGTTTGAATCGAGCGCAAAGTTTACCTGCTTAGTATCCACAAGTATTGGCATCAAAAGTTTCTGAGCAAAATAGAGATTATATGTACAGTCAATGGAAACTTGAGGGCTTTACGTTACCCACTGAATATATATATATATATATATATCCACAATAACATAGACACATAGAGCAAATCACAATCTACATTCTAAAACATTGATGGAGAGATCTTTGCACGGTTACAAATTACAGCGAGAGCAAGACGTTATTCAATTTTGTAAAAAAATTACAGCGAGAGCAAGACGTTATTCAATTTTGCCACAAATTACAGCGAGAGCAAGACGTTATTCAATTTTGCAAATTGTACCACATCGTTGAACTCATCATCCGTATCGTCGGAATCGCTGGAGACGCGAGACTCATGAGCGCCGAAACCACTTGAAGTGACGTGACCATCAGTGTTGCTGTTGACGTCCGCTTCTTTCGACTTACCATGTGATTGCTGCTCAGTCACGGTACGTGTTACAGTGCCCTCGCTAGCGGCCTGACAGCGGGTGGTTTTGTCTTCGTTCTGGGAGGCCGTCTTATCTAAGAGACGACATGTATCAACTTCAGAATGAGCATTGCTTCTTGCATCTGATCTGGACGTCAGAATATCCTTATTTATTCGCGAGACTTTGTGCAATGAATTTATATCGTCTTCAGGCTGTATAACTGCTCTGGTACCCAAACTTTCGGGAACGTTTTCATTAGAAGAAATAGATTTCCGAGCATAATTTTCACGCCCGTCACCTTTTAGCAATGAAGAACTAGTGGTCGTTTTTAAACTCTTCCCAGGCGATGAAGGCACAATGCTTGATGGACTGAGCTTCAGGCGCTTCATGGGAGGCCGTCCTGCAGGGAAAGACACACGTTCTTGACGGGAAAAAGAAGCACGCTTAGAATCCCACTCAGTAGACATCGCGTGAAAATGATCTCTTTTTTGTTCAGTCAGCCCGTTACCGTCTAAATCTTGGCCAATGTCGTCATTATGGGAACGAGATATTCGCTCGCCATTCAAGGAACTTTTAGCTTCATTTTCATGCAAAACGGAGAAGCTCGAACGAACTGAAACACAAGTGTTCGGGACAAGTTTCACTTTTCCGGACGAAGTAACAGTTATTTTTTCCACCTCACTTGAGGAAGCAAGATCCAGTGGATTTTTAGTTTTTTCATTTTGCACAAGTTTTGAAGCTTCGTCAAGTGCTATGATCACATCCTCAGACACGTCGTAACCAACACCACTGGAAGCACCAATCAGAGCTACTCTCCGTGCGTCATCTGTCCTGACATTACCAGCAACGATTGCAACAGACTCACAAGCATCGAGAGACGGAACATTTTCATGTACGCTACCAGAAAAAGGTACATCATGGTCTCCGAAATTGTTACAAACCGTGTGTCTGGGGAGCGACGGGACCTGGAGGACTGCAGTGTCTGTGCCAGACACTTCGTTGAGGTCTGTAGCAGAAACCTCACCCTGACAGATTCCAGTAGTAGGTGGTAGAGACGCGTGTTTCGTGGACATCAGCTTTTTGGCGGACTTGCGAAGCTTTCTCCTTTCTTTCATGTACATCCACCAACTTTTCCAACGCGTCTTTTCCACGCTAGCTTTAGCCACGAGGCCGACCTCGCCTGGCATTTCAGGAGGACAAATACCTCGTGCACCTGAAGAACATTCTTCATTCTCAGGAGGACACTCTCTACTTTCATTAAGATTAATACATTCACACACAAATGAGCATGAAGATGAAGATGATGAAGTAGATGAATTACTCCTAGGAAACGACTTGGCACCCTTTGGCGAGGTAAATTCACTAGGCCACACCTGATTGTCGCCTCGAACTGGCAAAAAAGTATTCCTGACTGACGACGGGTTATGGTTGGACACTTTTGGAAAAATTTCTACCTTTTTATTACTTGCCAAGAAAGCTTCAGCCAGAAACATCTCTTTCCTTATTTCTGACGGCAAAAGTATACCTTCGGGAAGCAAATGCAGCGGAACAGATGCCTGCAAAGAAAAAACTGAATATTTATTTCCTAGATTAGACATTTTGATATTAATAATTTAATTAGAGTAGCTCCACTTAATACAAATTATACAAGTTCATGGGTCAACAAATACTTGATGTAATCACTGTATTCATGATAAAAAATTAAAAATCTGCCTCAACAATAGCAAATTTTTCTTAAAGAATAAAAACTTGTTATGCTTTTCAAAATTCTGATATACATCAAAACTAATAAAATGAAAGCATTTGAACATGGGCACTGAAATGGGCAAGTATTAGGAGATACCTCGTACACAACAGTCTCAAAAATTGAAAAATTTATCCACATGTGAAAGATTTAGTTGATAATTAATGTGTTGACTAATTTGCAGAGTTTCTGTACCCCATTTCATCACAGGCACAAACACAGAATGTGTACAAGTTCAAAAACCACAGCCAGACTGGAAAAACTATCACAAATACACAACTCAAACAGGTACAAATTCAGAAAATGCCTACATAGGTTCGAAATTCTCATTTTTTGCTTTCTATTTTTACCATGAATTTGTTGAGGTGTTGCCGCAGGGCAGCTGCTCCTTCAGGGAAAACCTGAGGACGAAACAATGCATCAGATGTACAGCCAAAATTGCTTGTAAATTAGCCCATAGAAATCAATAGAGAGAATTCATAAAAAATCAGGTGATTTCTCTCAAAGTCCTTTGAGCTTAGTTCTATTCATCTCCAAAATTTAATGGTGTTATTGAATGTTTACTGGCATCCAGTAATCTATACGAATTATACATATTGGTAGTCAAGGTAGTCAAGGGCAACATATTGGTAGTCAAGTGCATGTGTGTTTATATTTATATTTACTTATTTGTATCTTTTGTGTTTGGACAGTAGATATTATATGCAATTACTTCAATTTGACCAAAAAACACTGGATTAGCCAGGTAATTTTCTCATTAAAATTGTTGGCTTTTATCTAATTTGCATTGTCTGTGTTGTATATATGCTATGGCTGTGACAGTTGCCTATAATGGGGAAATTTTCACACTTTTTTGGATATTCTAATACTGGATTTTATAGAAGTGCATTGTAAATGAAAAAAATGGAAACACCCATGAAAGAAAGATGGTGACTAGCCTCGGAAGAAATGCAAAAGCAAAGGCAGACTAACACGAGAGGAGATTCAAATCTGGACATCAGGAAGGAAACAGTAAGGTAGCAGTACCACACAGCATCACAGGATCTTTTGGTAGTTTGCTTGGTTAGTTGCTTTATTCCTTTTACCACTATTTTATAAAAATACATGCTACTATAAGTGAAACAATTTATTATCACAAATGTTGTATCATTTAAAGATATTACAAGCATGGATTTCTAATACCATTACAATGGACAATTTTTTATACATAGCTACTTGTGGGCCCAAATAAGTTCTATGACTAGTAGGGTATCCTACACAACCTTATGGTAAGCATACATATACCTGTAAATATCCTAATGCACTTATACTTAGCTTACACACAACTGATCAATTCTAATTTATTGAGTGGAGAAGATTAGTACACATGATTTAAAATTAGAAATTTATTCATGTCAAGTTAATAGAGATTGCATTCTATAGTGTACTCTAAATGATTTTACTGACCTACAATGATAATTTTTCACCAATCTTTCAGTAAAGGAGACTATAAGTAAATAGTACCATCTTTAGTATTGTGATAGGAAATAGGATTCAAAATTCTTTCTAAATGCTATAAGTGTACTTATGTCATGAATGGCAGAAGGCAATGAGTTCCAAGTTTTGATGCCATTGTAGTGAAAACTAAATTGCAATCTGGTTTTGGAATAATAGGGAAGTATTCATTTATTTTGGTTCCTAATCAAATATTTATGATGGCCAGTTTGAGCAGAAACTAATTGCTTCAGGTCTTTATCACCTTCATCACTCAAAGTTTTATAAATGAATGTACAGAAGGAATATTGATAGAGATCAGGGAACTTTAAAATTTTCAAAGACTTATACAAGCTATTTGTATGCACATTATATTTCAAATTCCTCCTAGCCCTGATGGCTCTTTTCTGTAGAGTAAAAAGTATTATTACCAGGCGTGAATGTCGTGGGTGAGATAAACTAGTTATCTGCCAATAGACCTAATTAAGGAAGAAATGAAACACAGTGAGATATCAACAGTAAATTGAAAGATATGGTAAATGCTATGTAGAAGTAATATGGCCTTATCAGGCTCTCTGATGAAGAGCATTCCTAAACCAAGGCATTCCCAGCCAAAGCAACCACTAACCAGAGCAACCAGAGCATTCCTAGCCAGAGCAACTACTAACCAGAGCAACCAGAGCATTCCTAGCCAGAGCAACCAAATGAAATAATACCAAAAAATGAATAATACTTATAATACTTATCTTCACCATTACCTTCTGTTGGAGCCCCTGGGAGAATTAAAGTGATGGGACTTTACTTTAAACAGGCGAGGGTAACCTTAAAACTGCATGCTATAAACCATCAAATTGATAACAGGGGGAAATAAGGATAAACAATAAAAGCAGCCAAACCAATAAAAAGCAACTAAGGGATAATAGATACAGAAATAAGCTGAATCATAAGCTAAAATAAAACTTGCCAAGCAGCTAAACAAAATCATAATTGGGATGGATAAGAACCAAAAACCAAAATTAATATTGCAAGAATGCAACTCAATATGTAAAGCAAATACAATACCTGATTATTAGAATGTAGAAAAACACTAAAACTCTTATCTCAGAAGTTTTAACTTGAGTTCTAGTATACTAATTAATTTATATTCATTTTAAAGATGAATAGTAGATTAATTAAGCATTGAAAAACTTAGTATTGATTCATGAACTGAAAAGAATGGTACATTTGTTAAAATTTCATGAAAGTGAACAAGATATGCATATATATTTAAAGAACAAGGAATATTTGCAATAAATGCGTTTATAGATTTGTGCTATGAGAATTACCAAATGCAACTCCAGTAACACAATGTGTGTTTTGTGTCTGTTAGTTCCATGCCATATTGCAGATGTGGATGAATTAATGCTGTGTACATTATTTTTAATGCTTCTGCAGGTAATGTATTTTTGACTTTGTTGAGAATCCCCAGGGGTTTAGACATCCTAGAGCAGATATATGATATATGCCCTTTAGAGGTCAAGTTTTTATTGATAATAATTCCCAGGAATTTTGATGATTGAATTTTTTTAATCTGTCCAACGCCGATTTGGATGCACGTAAAATTTGCATTCCGTTTACATGAAAATAGCATGTACTTAGTTTTATTTATGTTAATGCATATTTTACTGGAGTTTAGCCACATCGAAACCTTTTGTAGCTCTTCATTTATTCTATTTGCTATTGTAGCATTTGCAACATGTTCTTCATTAGGAAGAGCTACAGAAAAGTGCTATC
The DNA here is from genome assembly GCA_014899125.1 of Orchestia grillus. Lineage (NCBI taxonomy): Eukaryota > Metazoa > Arthropoda > Malacostraca > Amphipoda > Talitridae > Orchestia > Orchestia grillus. The sequence goes on from VOMN01103161.1 coordinate 20,201, forward strand.
ATCAGCAAAAAGTATAACTTTGAAGAATGAGATGGATTCAACAAAACCATTGATGAATACCAGAAACAAGAAGGGTCCCAAAACAGACCCTTGCAGAACTCCATGACTTATATTCATGACGTCTGATTGAGCATCACCAATTCTAACATATTGTTTACAATTAGTTAGGTACAATCTAAACCAATAAAGAGCAAGCCCTCTGATGCCATAGCAGTCAAGCTTTGATAGTAATATTTTGTAATCTACACAATCAAAAGCTTTGTAAAATTAAAAAATACAAAAAACAAGCTTTTTGTCATCTGTATTTGAATAATGATATTGTAGATGATTGAGAATGCCCTGCATTTTTTTTAGAATGGAAGCCATACTGATTGTTATAAAGAAATGCTTTCTGTTCACAATAAGAGTACAGCCTTTTGTAGACAATTTTCTCAAGTATTTTACTAAAGATTGGAAGAACAGAGATAGGTCTATAATTGTTAACACAGGTTCTCTTGCCACTCTTAAAGATGGGGGTCACAAAGGAAATATTCAGGGAGTCAGGAAAAAGACCCAATGCAGGAGAAGAATTAATTATCTCTACAAGGAATGAAGAGATCAAAAAAGTGATGCACTTCAATATATTTGCAGGGAACAATTTCAATTCATTTGATTTATTTTTTAATATATTTACGACATTAAGCACATTGAAAGCATTAGTAGATCCAAAGATAAATGGATTATTTTCAGGGACATGTTTCATGTATTTCAAGAGCCGAGTGGAATGTGTGGTAATAGTGTCAGCAATGTTTTTGACTATATTCATGAAAAAGTTATTGAAGAGGTTTGCTACTTCTAGTTGTCCTATATATGTTTTACCATCTTGAGTAATTGATTCAATTTTTTCCTTGTAAGTTGTTTTAGTGGGTAGATTAAATTCAGCCAGTTTCAAGTTTTTTAATGTCATTCTTGAATTGAGAAATTTTAGCTTGAAATAATTTTTTTTTAGACTTTAATTTGATTTTTTACATAGTTTCTAAACCTGTTGAATACAGTTGAAGTTATTTTTTCTTTATGAAGTAATACAAGGTAGAAATGCCATTTTTTTTGTATGGATGATATTTTAAGTAATCCAATGCTTTTGCTTGTTCATTTTTTGGTGTAATTGTATGCGTGACAAGAAGACGGCAATGATCATATGCAGAGTTGATCACATCAATTAGATTTAACAACGTATTGTCAATGTTTCTAGCATCGATTATTTCTTAATTTATGATGAGTGAAGGAACTGATTCTCTTATCAAAGTGCTCATTGCTCATAGGTTACTCATTTATTCTACAGTATTGATAAGTTTCAGCCTGCATCTCATTGCTAGCATTGAATATGTTCTTTTTAATCAAAAACACTGGAAAATAATTATTGGATAGATCAAAAGTCAGTGTTCCTGAGAACAGTCAAAAGTCCAAATCTCACCCATGTATGGCAATATTAACAGATAGAATACTAAATATTCTATTGTAATAAATCAATGCTACTTAAAGAAATTGAATGTTTTATTTGATAAAACCTGATGTGACAGCTCCTTGTTAGCAGAGTTTGTTTATGAACAGTTCATCTCAAAGGAAATGAATTAATCCTAAACCCTAAACACAGGTTGAACACTCAAGACAAATTGTCTGTGAACCAGAACTATCAATAAAATTTTTTGTTAAGCTGAGTTACATTACACATTATAAAACCTAAAAGATGGTACCATGGGAATGACAATCATAAAATAAACCCTTAAAATCAGGAAGTTAACATTTTAACTTGTCTTAAAAATACTGTAAATGCATTCAATTTAATGCTTTAACCATTCACCAACAAACCCATAAATTGTTCGTTTTATCTACAACTCTGAAGTTCAACATTTCTTCAAAAGATTGTAGTCCTGCACAATATAACTTGCACATGAATAATCTTCAGCACTTCAGTCACACCATTGAACTTCTCTGCGCTTATTATGAGTAAACTTCACTAGTAGAAGAGCACTGCCGAAAATGGTGGGATAAATAATATAAAATTTTTAAGATGCTCTTTTACTTACGGTAACTCTGACATGAAACAATGTTATTTTCAGTATCACTGATATAGACAACCTTAGCCCACAGTCTCGCTATCGGTTTAGGACGGACGGACAGACCAAAGAAGCCTGGGCTATTATGAACGCTTTTAATGAAGATGTTTCAATAACATTCATACTCGCTACATTCGTAACCAAAAAGTTCAACAGCCCCTTTCACTATATCGCAATCTGACTCGTACTTGATACGAGAGCCATATGTCGGAGCCATTATTTCAGGCAATAAATCATCACGCAGCGTCGCACGAGTACGTCTTCTTGCCCCGTTAGTGGGGATAGGGGGGAACCAGCCTCTTCTGCTTCTCCTTTTTCGAGAATCTAGAACGACCTTGAGTGTTGTTGGACTACTGCCGCAGAAGTCTGTGAAATGAATCAACTTCGTCCATACACATTGCAGGCTTTGCAGCACATTCTAGTTTCATGTGTAAACATGTTTGAAAATAAATACCTAAAAATGTTTCAAAATACCCTAAGGCTAATTCTCGTTGATGAACATGGCACTCCCACTGATAGGACAGTTAAATGAAAGAATTTTTAAAGTGTAGAAAATCATACAATATATTTATATTGGGAAATACGTTAACTTGAACTTGAACTTATAATGGAAGCTTTTCATAACATTTTTCGATAATATTCCAGCTACCTGATTATTTGTATTTATTTGATTTCGTTTAGGTTACCGCAAGCATGGGAAGATTTAATGAATTCAGCGACTGTTTTATATGTTTTTAAATAAATTCTAAAGCCAGAAGTATTGAAGCTGAGGAGTATTGATGAAGTAACTCGACGATAAAAGATTTATATTTGTTCATTTGTACATTGAGCTAAACCCTTTCTATGCATTCGCACGTCTCTTTTGGTAGAAATTGAGAAGCAAAGTGGATGTCCTTCACGAAGATGCAAGATCCGCTGCCTCTACTACTTTTAACGCCATCATATCGATACAAGAAGTAATTTGGAATATTGAAATATGATCTTTACGTACGAAAATTGATTTACTTTTAAGGTATTTGATGTTCGAGTTCTGAGGTAATTGCAAAGACGGGTAATA
>VOMN01103166.1:0-18860 GCA_014899125.1 Orchestia grillus
AAAAATGCAAATGATATCAACATTTTAAACTATGATTTCTAAATTTGTTAGATAATCGCACTTGCTCACGGCGATATGATGAAAAATCTACAAAGCTGAAATCACCAAGTTTAAATCGTAAATACAAATCTTTACAGTATGACACAAATTCGCTGAAATACTTCATCACACAAGAAAAAACTGAAGGTCACATTGAAAGATAGACCATTAGAATAAGAACATTCTGCCGAAGTGAAGAGACCATTTCGTATGGAGACCAGAAGACGGGGAATCTACACACAAGGTGTGTTGCTCCGTCAGGACATTCTGCGAAGAAAAACAGCACGTTTAGATTGAAGAAAAAGGAAATACAAAGAAAAGATAGCGAACAAGATGTGAAAATTAAAGGAAGTAAAGTGGACACTAAAGAAAAAAACTTCGCTGAGGTAAACTAAAATTCTCCTTTTGAGGACGCCTGTCCCAATAGCATACGATAGAAACACCTAACTAACCTAACCCTATTGCCTATCCTATGCTCCCTGAAAAGATTTAGACACCAAGATTTGCGAAATCAGTGATGATATTAAATGTACTGCAGGGTGTTCGAATAATTTTATTTTGTATCTATGTGCGTGGATTCTGTGAGTACAGTTAATTTCCTCCAGCTACGGCGACCACTACTGGATGCTGGACGTGGACATGGACTGCAGTCAGACAGAGCAGGGCTGGTTCGAGGTGAAGGCCTACCTCACCAACGACGCCCAGGGCTGGGAAGGAGACGTCACGCAGGTTCGCAAAAATCATACATGCGTAGCTAATTTTATTGTCATATTCGCGTATCATTATTATCATGATTATCATTCGTCAATTACTTAGACGCTCCCTAGCTACATTAAAGGCGATCGCAAGAGAGTGAAAAGAAGGGAGCGTTTTACATGGACTGTAGGGAATGTAAAATCTATGCACAGGTGTGTTCCCACACAGGCTTACCCGATTGATGGAGACAGAATTGGCAGTAAGATTAAACGCAGCTAAAACGAGCGCTTGTGAACCAATCTATTCGAGGTTACCGTAGTGCTCCGCATTCTTGGCTGGGTTTATAACTAGCCGTTCCTTTTTATCATATTCTGCTTAAATAAATTATTTGTAGACTGAGTAGCAAGTTGAACAACCCTCAGATTCAGTGGGCAATCACTGTCATTAAATAAATTAAATAATTTAGCTCACAGTAATGATGAGGACATCCACTATCTGAACGAACCTTATAATGTATTAACCGGTGTGTAAAACAGGCCCACTCTACTGCTGGTATGATTCATTTTAGTATGTCGTGCTAAGCTTCGTATCGAACGCATTTGTTTCTCGAATATTTTTATAAAATATGGGTGCATCAAATGAGTAGGTAAGTACGGATTTTCAGTTTTTTTTTCGCTCCGTCGCAACACCTGCAAGCCAAACTGTCTAAAAGCCAATACTGCTACTTTAGTCAAGGTCAATTTTTCGTAACTTCATCCTTATGCAGTCGAGTTACCCATAGCTCAATAGCTGCCGATAGCGCTTTTGAAGCGAGCTTTGGATAATACGAGTATTGGCTCGTTGCACAAGGGCACTGAGTTCCACTCCCTCAAATGAATGTCATTTGATAGTAATGGCTGGAAAATATTTTCTGACAAACGAGGTCACCATTAAAGTATGAAAAATCTTGAAAATCTCCAATCAGAACGCTTTCAATTTATAGCTAAGGCCTTTGGTCTGGAAAATTATTGCAACAACCGGATCAAAATAATCCTTATTTCGTACTTTGCTATAAATAATAATTCATCCCAAGATTAATTTTTCAGAATAAGATAAAGTTTCTCATCTCGAGAATAAGAATTCTAACGGCTGTTATGGGAGTATAAATCAAATCTCCGGATCAGCATATATATTGGAGGAACGGCACATTTCCCTCACTTCCTTTCCCATCCTCTAACTCAAATTTTGAGCTCCAATAAGAATTACTTCAAAAGTTGACGGAATTTAAAAATGCTCTCTTCTCCCAGGCTGGAACATGCGACGGGAGCGCGGGCGGTAGTGCCCCCTATACCACGGTGAACCACCTCGGACGCTGCGGTTACGTCAACGTCTTCAGCTTCGACGGGACGTCCTGCACCATCAGCAACATACCAGAATAAGTGATTTACAATCTACGCTACATAACCCCATTTGGTATTTGATGAAGACATTCTTTTTGAGAAGAACGAAAATCAACGTATTGTGTTGTAGATCAAATAAAACGCAGCATAAATTCTACGAAATATTTTTTCGAGCTTAATTTCCCTTCACTCGTTGAAATATAACAAAAAAATCAATTTTAAAATAGTCACTTTATCACGTAAAAACCGAGTTTCACTAGTGGGAATGGCAGTGACACGTTGAGAGCATTTCATCGACCTGAAATTTGCAGCTTCAAGTTGAACTCTTGTGTTTAAATTGAACTATCAGGTCATATTATAAGTGCAGTTTGGATTTTGAATAAAGAAAACAGATGATGAAATCCTGCAGTTCATTACAATAAATTCATGAATGAAGTTTCGACAATTTTCTGACTTCTTACCACCATTTTAATCCTGCTATTAAAATAACTCTGAGTTTTGAAAAAGACAAGAGCATCAAATATCAGGCTCGATTACCTATGTTACAAGCCCGCAGTGCAAAAATCACATCCTAAGTAGAAGTATTACAGGGACTCGGACTATTTCGCGCCGAGAGTCGAGACCATTCCGTATGAACTGCAGAAAACAAAAACTGCAGACGATATGTTCACAAACAGATATATATCCTTTACAAATAAAGGATAAATTTAAAATGAAAAGAAATAAATGACAAAAAAATGACGCCATTCCCTACAGTATATTATGGACAAACCTAACCCTATCGTTTACCTTACGCCCTCTGAGGGAATCACATCACAAAAGATTGAAGAAGTACATGTAGATTGGGAAAAATTCCTCATCTACCTTGTTCTCCCGACTCTGCTCTTTCAGACTACCATTTGTTCCGTAGTAAGTAAAATCATTTCGATGGATTAACTTTTACAACCCATCAAAAGGCCGGCACTGACATTTCAGTTTTTCTCTTCGAGTTCGGAAAAACGTTTAGCAGTGGTATAAAAATTTCTGTACATAGACGGAAAGAATTTCGATGACACTACGTGACAACATTTTGCTTTTCTTACTCGTGGGTTGGAACAACATTTTCACACTTCTTTGTAACTATATAACAGGGAAAACGCTTCACTTCTGTGGCCAGGTCAATGAATTTTCAAATTTATATTTGTTCGACATAATGCCAGTAACAAATACATGTATAATTATGAAGTAATATATCATAGGAACTCAAGGCATTTTCGATTGTTTGGCAATTAAACAAGTAAATAACTACTCGCCAGGAACAATACTATGTTACCAAGAGTAATCATTACTAGTAGGAATAGTGGTATAGATTGCAGCGCTTCAGTTACTACATTATGTCTTACCGGAAGAGAAGAGACCATCTAGTATGGACTGTACAAAAGGGAACTCTACGCCCAAGCTGTGTTCCCGCACAGGATCCCCTACGCATAGAAACTGCAAGTTAAGAAAGAACAGAAAGAAAAGACAAAGAAGAGATAGCGAAAGGGGGAAAATTGAAGGAAGCGAAGTGCACACGAGAGAAATAAGTCCATAAGGTCTATCTTTAACGGAAGTAACCTAACAGTGCCCGGGGTTGCCAATCTCTATACCATACGACAGACGAACCTTACTCTATTGCCTGTGTTATACCCCCTGAAGGTTAATGTAATCCTAAAAACTGCATCGATGATGAAAAATGCAATCAATCAACAGATTCCTTTATTTGAGTTCCAAACAGAACTTCCGAGATACCCTAAAATAATCAAATAGGAAACTATTTTGAACAGCTATACGGATCTTCATTAATTCCAACACGTTTCACCGTTGGGATTTCAATGCCTTACTATTACTGGCGTGTGAGGGATTTGAGGTTTAAGCTTCCTTTTCCAAGGGAAGCACTCCTTGGTTACGTGAAAATCAGTGCTTGAGTCGGGAGTCGAACCCCTACTTTCCAGCTGCGAGGCTATCACGCTAACCAGTACGCCATGGAACCTCCAAGCTCCAAACGAGAGCTGAAACATCGCAATAAATTCTTAGGTGTAGCCCCTTCAAGTTGGTCAAAGAAGCAACGCAACCATCTCGAGGAATAAAATGTCCAAGAACATGTTACAGAGGATATGCCAGAAGCATGCCCTCAATTAACTCAAATATTGCCGCTGACCTTTGCTTGTGGGAGGAAGTCCTTTGAACCCTCGCGCAACACATACTGGTAACCTAAAGTATGACCAGGACGCCTGGTAAACATATTTAATCCTTTGATGAAAAAGAAACTATAGAATAATCGCAAACATATATTTCCAATGCCAATGACTAGTGTAGCTCAGTAGAGGGTATAAATACCGTTACAACAGGTCGAGATTCCAAGGCGAAGCATTACAAATCCGGTTTGCTCGTAGTTTGATACGAGTGCAAGGGACGATGATCTGCATAAATACAATTGTATTACATAATACTCGATGAATAGTTTAAGATACTTAGATACTTGGTTAAATTCTTAATGAGAGTCTCATTGTGCGACGCGAACAAGCGATTACAAACTTGTGAAGCCCAAGCATTGTATGATATAGCCAACTGAAAGAACGAAATCGTCAAATGTTTTCTATAAGAAACCATCCCATTAAGACCTTTAGCCTCTTAGCCCACATTTAAAAAAATGAACCATACAAGAATAGTAAATACCAACGTACTCACTGCAAAGCATTTCAACAGCAAGAGTTGTAAGCAATTTCCCATTAAAACGTGTGAAAACAGCACATACTGACAGCACTGAATATATGCTCAAGATGTCAACTGCATGATAAGCAAGCCGTCTACACAGGAAAACTAAATGGAATTTACTTGATAATACACTTTGTAATCCAGTCCTACTTGACTAGCCTGAAGTTTCCAGGGAGAAAACCCAAAAGAAAAGCATCACCAAGCCAGCGAAACTTCAACAATTCCGCACAGCGCCCATTACCCTATAATCACAGGGGCACACAGAAAATTACACAGATGAAAACACTAAATTTCAATATAAAAAAATTCAACAGAGCAGCTACACGTGTGAAAGCGAGAACGCGTGCGAGTCACCCAAGAAGGCAATTACACTTCTTCTTTGTTTAAAATAAGCCAAACTTATAATGAAGCATAGAGACATGCTTACTTTTAACCTCACATAAATGATGCATGAGAAGCAGTTATGCTCTCAACGCTCCGCGAGGCACCAAGTGTCACCGAGGACCAACACTCATTACCAAAACGGTCTTTGAGGCGAGTTTCTCATTAAATGAAAATAAATCAACTTACAAAGGCTCGAGGAAAGCCTCACCTCTTGCAATTCAAACTGTGCCTTCACATCGAGGTAAAAAACACCGTCAAAAACGTTGCAAAGAAAAACTATGGATAAAGGCAGATGGACGCAAGCAATTTAGATCTGCACAGTCTCATTCGTTGTGGGAAAATAGCTTTTTCCGATAAAACTTACGATAGATTGCCACATAAGAGTAGTAATTAAAAGAAAAGCAAGTTAAGAGAAAAACTATTCAGAAGAACATTGGAAATAAATATTGAATCGAATCACAAATATCATAAATATTTGTCCCAAAAAGGTAATGTAAAGTTCGACCATGGTAAATAGTTCAATAACATCAAATAATCCACGATTTTACGTCCAACCTATTTCAAACCAGAACTCATGACTATTGACCATTTCCAGTGAAGAGGTAGCAGCGTCAAAATTATTGTGCACTGTACCAAAACTTTTATGAGCGTATCAGCAAAATGTTCATTTCATCAATAAAAGAGAACGCTTTCGAACAAGTGTGATTTCAAAATGATTCTAAACTTATAAGACTGAATAAATATGGCATTATTTTAAGTTCAACTGAACTGCAACGTTCGATCGTTAGAGTGTTTTAACATGGGTAGAGCTAATTTCTACCAGTCAAAAGAGCAACGAAAAAAAAAGTGAACAGATTAAGCACCGTAGACTCTGGATTACCAAGGATAGAGATACAGATAGAAGGTTTATCCAACTATGAAACTAAATTCACTAACGGCTATTTCGAACAAAAAGCGTAACTGAGTCTGTGATATATAACTCGGAAAATCATCGAGGAGCGCTAACTTCCCGAGGTACACCACGAGGCCCGGCATTGCCACCCTCCCGCCTACAAGATGAAGCTCCAGAACCTGCACGCCTCCTTTACGTACGGCTTTAAAATGCGCTGAGGACATCCACAGTGAAGTCCCGCTCTTCCGGGAGTTGAATACGCATGAGCCCATAAATAACAGGAGTCATTACGGGAAAATTCTCCTAATCTGTCTGGGCTTTCCACCCTTCAAATATGCCTGGCAAGAGAAAGGGACAACTTTGTCAACCACACAGACGGCAAAAAGATGTTAAGCAGAAAAGCGAAAAAAATAAGTTACAAAGCGAAACTTGAAGACAGCCAGCTAATCCTTCAAATTATAATGAAAACTTGCACACAACCAAATTCCACTCACAACTTTGATTGGATTAGATAAGGGTTATCAGTTACCTTAGAGCTCTCTAGCCACATTGCATACGATCTCAAAAAAGCGAACAGAAGGAACCATTTAGTAAAAATTTTAGATAACGTACAATTTATGCACAGGTGAGTTTCCACACAAAATTCCCTGCACATAGAAACAGCCGATTGATATAGGACAGGAAGAATAGATAAAGAATAATTAGCAAACAAGGCATGAAAAAGTAACGAAGCCAATTGGGCACGAAAGGCAGAAATCCCGAAGGTCTAGCTTGAGCTAAGGTGACCTAACAGCGTCTGCCTAGGGAAAGCCCGTCTCCTTAGCATAAGATACTTCCCTCGGAAGTGAAGCAGATGCTACCCTCGAACCAACATGCTAGAATTGAACAAAAGAGACCCAGCATTAAACTATGCTGGGGAAGTAAGCACCGCAGCCCAGCGGAATGAGCACAGGCTGCGGACACAGAACGTGACGTAGCTTAACACTATACTGACCACAGCCTCCCTCACACAGCACTACATAAACTTTACACATTAAGTCTTCGAAATATATAAATAGATTTCAGCCATACTTATAATGAAGTAAATGTACTTACTAAGAAGTAAACCTCTGTGGCAATATTTGACACCAGATATAGTGCATGATTGGAATAAATATTATAAAAATATTCAAGGGAATTGAATGCACTTAAACCATCCAGCACGGCACGATATAGTCCATGCCGACGATAAACTTGGAAAGTAGACAACAATATATTTTTTTAAACATACCTATCCATTTTGATGAAAGACTTGACTTTTCGTCGAAACTCCTTCGCTAGAAAGGAAGACACAAATTGTCAATCCCAGACCAACACTGCTTCGAAAATTATTACATTTTACCACAGTTGATCTCACTGTCATGACCAAGCTGCTCAAAAAGCAGTAGCATTTCAAATCGACAATGAAAACAGACTGTGAATTCAATTCCTTGACGCGGTAAGTTTGTCCACACATGGAAATTGGAGATGGAGGGTACACGGACGTTTCACTATTGAAAAAAAATGAGTCTATATCTGGTTCACTGAAAAGGTAGTCATTATTATTATTTTTTTATTATTATTAATATTAGTTGGTTTAAAGCTCCCTAGTCCCATCAACGGCGATCTCAAGAAAGCGAAAAGAAGGGACTAGCATGGAGTTAGGAGAACGTGGAATCTGTGCACAGGTGTTTCTACACAAGATTCCCTGCGCATAGAAACAGCGAGTTAAGAAAGAAGAGGAAAAAAATATAAAGAATAATTAATGAAAATGGAAAGATGCAAACTGGGCACGAAAGATAGAAGTCAGTTCCAAAAGTCTTAGGTATACTTGAGGAAACCTAAGAAGGTAGTTGATGACGTTCAATTTTGAGAATGATTCTAGAATGTACGTCGCGTTTCGCAATGCCAAAGACTACTTCAGGATCCAGCTCATGATATTCACTGAACAAATTAACCAGGACAACCTCAGTACCCAATCTATCTCGAGTTTCCTGCAGAACAGATGAACACACATGAGTAAGAGCTCTTACAACAACAAAAAACTGTTTCTCCGCTTCCAATCACATTTAAACAAAACATGTTCAAGATAATTCCCACTGCACATCACGATAAAAACAGCTAGAGCAATACTTTATATATTTCTTGCTACAACGGGAGTGAAAGTGCGGCACAAGAGGATTCAGTAACTTGAGAGCAACAGTGCATTTGATATCGAAAACATATCCTGGCAAGAATTATGAACTTTAAAGGTAAAAAGTAGAAAACGAACTGCACAACACACATCAATACATAAAAATAAATTACACTCTCGTCATGGCAAAGAACACAGTTTGACTCTACTTCGAGGCACTAGAATGTTAAAAATTTGATCCAAAGTATAGAACCGTAAACTTACTAGCAAATTTCCCCAACGGCACAACGCCACACTATCATTGAAGCCCTGGTGTTATACAGGGTGTCTATAAAGTCTTACCATTTCAAAATTCCATAAAAATTGCAATTGTAGCGGTATTTTACTCAGATTTGTACTTTTGTATTCAGTTTTTATTAAACTTATTTTTACTCTATTTAATATAGTTCCACATGGGCAACATTAGTTACACGAAGCACATCAAGACGGCACTCGATTTCTTGCCATGTTCGCTGTAGCATAGCCTCATCAATTGTAGCAATGGCATCAGTAATATCCAATATCTTTGTTCGATACAGGACATTACGATCCAGTTCTGTAGTTTTGTCGAGTCTGCCTATCCGATTTTATCTCAATAAGACATGAGACACATGGCGCCTTCTTTTGATGGGTAGCTTTTTTAGGGGTTCAATCAATAGCACCTTTTTCGCTAACAGGATCCCTGAAACATTCAAAAGGAAAATGTAATTAACAACTTAAATGAACACTGAATGCAATAGAACAAATTTGAACAAAACATCATCAATTGTATTTGTAATAAATTTTTGAATTGGTAAAAGACTTTATGAACACTCAGTTCATGTTTTCCACTCCGTACAAGAGCGACTTGACGTTTTGCGGAGTGGTCGGCAACATCAGGATGCATTGTCAAGAGTAGCTCTTCTCTGACAACTGGTTTTCATCCCTCGTGAACTTAAAATGTACAATGCCATATAAAAAAAATTGGACGTGTACAGACTGTGCGTGTTACGAATAGGATGTATATTGCATAAATTGCCGACATCAACAGCTTCACTTAAATTTCAAAATACACACCAAACGAACGACAGCAGAGGACCTGGGAGTCCGATAGAAACTTGAGAAGTACGCCATGTGCGACCCTTTTAAAAATTCGGGCGCTGGACGATAATAAGAAATTCAGTTTTTTAGTCGTATAATAATGTGGGCACTTTGCCATTACGAAAGTGACCAGAGAAAACTGACTCCTTCTGCTACAGGATTGCATATGGGTTACCGTAGGAATATGCAACGAGACTATGCGGCACGCCACATGTAGCACCGTCGTCACATGGGAGGTAAAAGATGGAGTCCTAGGCGAGAAAGTCAGATGAGAATAGGAAGAGCCTGGGCAGCCATAGACGTACGATGTAGGGCTGAAGACTGTTGAGCTTTTATAGAGGACTTTGCTGAAAGTTCTGCATGTGGTCGAGCGAAGTACTTAATTAGATTTAGTTACTACTCTACGTAATATTTAGTACGACTGTCATCAAATATTGCAAATAACGTACATAACCGACTCACTCTGCAAATGGCCAGCCCCTCAAATTGTTGGAAAGCCTGAAAATCGGTCGTTTCCTAGCTCGATAATGAAGCCCTCTCTTTGAGTTGTGTCGCGTAATATTCAATAGTTCGTTTAGAACTGGGGCCGGATTATCCAAACTATCGTAAGTTGTCGAACTCTAACTGAAAAGCTTACGTTCAGCGTACGCTGATCGTAACTTTGGTATTCTCAAAAATATTTTAGCGAGAACTCACGAAAAACGGTATTATCGAAACACTTCGGCCGATAGCCAATCACAGGGCCAGGATTTGTAAACATTGCAGACGCTAGTCACGTGATAAAGGAGGCGAAGCGACAGATTTTTGCAATGGCGAAATTATGGCTTTAATTAATTTCAGACGTTAGATCAGAGAAACGAGGCTCGGTGATTTATTAAAACTAGATTCCATTGCAACTGCTACTAAATAATAGCACTTGATTGCCTCTACAAAATTAGAATAAGAATACACACCAATTTACGATTAAAAAAATAAATGTTATGTGCATGTGCAAGAAATCTCTATTATTTTAATCCACTAAACAAATACAGTCTTTTCTTTCTATGAAATATGCATAAATTATGAAGTTATCATATGAACAACGGAAGTTACAAGAGCAACTAAATCGTAGCAATCGCAATGAACACTTCACAATTACCATATGCGTTCAACACAAATTTCTGTAGAAAGTATAGCTATCATGTTAATCTTGGCCAAGAGCTCGTGTGTTCATGCACTGACACTCAACGTAACTCCACCTACGCGAGTTCTGAGGTGTCGCAAAGTTACGTGAAAATCTCGAGCGTAACTTGTTCGATAATAGCACACATCGCAGCTACGTTCACTTCGCTGGACTTACGGTACCAGCTGATAGCTGCGACCTCGTAACTAGTTTTGATAATACGGCCCCTGAACTACAAGCTGATATACGGTTGCCTTTGACAGCTGATATAAAGTGGGGTTTTAATCTTTGAAATCGTTTAGAACTAGAAATCCATAACAGCATTTTTCTGAGTTCACTGAGAACTACAGCGGGCGTTGTTGCCCTTCAAGTTCACTGAGAACCATAAAGAAAGTGGCCGTATGTTTATTACTTCAAGTTTGCAGAACCCAAAAGGTGTACGGATTTGTCGAGTTTCCTTGTCCACTGAGAATTAAAATATGGCTGAAAGATTTCTGGCAAAAGGCCAACCGCTAGTGTAAAATTAAAAGCTCTTTCGATCTCTGCGTCAATGTGTGACTCATTTTCAGTAACTATGCCCACGCTTGTTAAGTAGGATTTGTGAGAATTTTGCTCTTTCCTCAACCAAATGTACTGCCCGACAATTAGTTTATAATATAAAGGAATATACGCTTTCCTTCCCATCTCAGTATAGTTAGATTCCTATGTACCTTGCTGACCTCTCGACCACAATGCCAAAATGTGGATAAACAGTTTGCGTTTCGAAGTCGAGTAATTTGAATAAATGAGAAAAAACAGAATAAAGTACTTACTGTATACCAGACAAACAACGAAGGATATACAATTTTGTATATTCTTTGTAAGATTTACATAAAAAATTAATGTAATCATAAGTCACCGAACCGAGCAGTAATTTTTCTTTCAACGAAAGTTATGACGAGTGAAATTTAATGGATTACATATAGATCGCAAAGAAATTGAGAGTACTTTATAAAAGTCAATAGACATTGCTTCTTCCTCCAATATTCACGCTACATATCAGCAGGCAATGCAATACATTAGCTGACGGAGAAAGGCATTTCAGTAGGAATGCACGCAGACATTTTGCTATTCTCATCTCAAGTTTATTTTGTTAGTAATACAAAAATCACAAAAAAATTCTGCCTATGAGAAATAATAATACTCTGCTTTTTCAACTGAAATACTAATAACAACTCTCAGCTGCAAATGATTTGTTTCAACTTATGCATCCACCCTTTTAAAATCTGCTGCCAAATTCCAACTTATGCGCCCACTCTCTGGAAACTCTGTTGTCAAATTTCAACTTATGCGTCCATTCTTTGTGTTATCTTTTGCCAAATTTCAACTTATGCGTCCACTCTCTGGAAAATCTACTGCAAAATTTCAACTTAAGCGTCCAGTCTCTGGAAAATCTGTAACCAAATTTCAACTTATGCGTCCACTCAGTAAAATCTGATGCCAAATTTCAACTTATGCGTCCACTCTGTAAGATATGTTGCCACATTAGAACTTTAATAATAGCACACGATATGTAGTACTGAACGAGTTATTCAATCCCTGCGCTGTACTTACAAAGAAATTAAAATACATAAGAATAAAAAAAAGTCGAGCAGAAGCAAGACGAACTTGTTAGATCTACAGGTTATACAACTGCATGCATTCATACGAGCAGCTCCTTGCCTGGGAATGTACCCAACTACACGAAGTCTTCTTACATTTCTTTGTAGTGGCATGACTTTCCCTGAGAACATTCATCAAATTTTCTAACATGGTATACTTGAGCTCGACAGAAGTCCAAATAAATAACATTCACGTAGATCCATACTATAAAACCTTTCAAACAAATATGAGTGAAATATTTTATGAAAATGAATTATGAAATCAACACCATTAAACACCATGCAGTTAAAGCCAATACTCCTCACTCCGTAAAGCATAACGATACATTTCCGGAATAGTTGAGGTATCTTCAGCCACTATTTGCTGGGCAATCCTTCAGCGGCAGTCGGCACTGATGCTAGCAGGGGTAAATGACATGAGAGTTCTTCACGAATTAATGATAAGTTGAGGGCAGGGTGGAATTAATGGAGTCTGGTGAGCAGTGTAACATAAACGCTGTGTGCAGAGCATTCTAAAATTTATGCAGAATAGAGATCAACACAAGAAACTGACAAGGCGTGTTGCACTGGTCTCTACATCACCTTGAAGAGCATAGCCCTCAAATTTTGAATAATTAAAAGACATAAATTCCCATACAAATAAAATGCTATGCATTTGACAGCTGATATAAAGTAAATACGTGAAAAGTCCGCAGTCTAGAATAGACAACAAGAACTCTCATAGGCGTTTACTCAGGAGCTTCTCGTTACACCTTGGAAAAAGAAAAAAATTCAGCTAACGAAGCAGGGGCTTACCAAGGGCCTACCGATTGGCAGTTGCAGACTACATTACTGCCACGACACACACACACTAAACTCCACTACGTATCGAGAAAAACTTTAAAGGATGGTCCGATAAATAGTAAGCAAGTTGAAAAGCGGTAATATAAGCGAAGAAAACAATTCATGAATATTGATAGCAGAAGTGGTAACACAATTTGCTGGTACAGGTCAAGGTCAAGGGAATAGTGGTTGCTAGTAATGGCGGAGTTAAAGCCTCATTATCATCAAAACATGCAGGAACAAAGGCCGAAGGAGACAAGTATTAGCAACAGTAGTACCAGTGGTAGTGGTGCAAAATGGAAGCTGGGTCACACGCTAGAGAAAGAGCCCGCAATGCCTCCAACGCCTCATCTTACACAGAACAGTTTAAATAAGTCACAATGATACGACGATTTCAATGAGCGCAAAAGTGAGCTAAAAATACTGTAGTGAACCAAGATTTTTCTCATATCATCGTTTTCTGGATACAATTGAAGTAATTTCCAATCAATTGGAGAGAGAAACGGAGGCGTCGGTCACAA
Organism: Orchestia grillus; assembly: GCA_014899125.1. Lineage (NCBI taxonomy): Eukaryota > Metazoa > Arthropoda > Malacostraca > Amphipoda > Talitridae > Orchestia > Orchestia grillus. The sequence continues at coordinate 13,543 of VOMN01103166.1, forward strand.
CTAAAGAGGAAATCCCCATTTGTGTGTTCGCCGTCACGGTTCACAGATCACAGAAGACGCCCGCGTCAATTAGAACGCGGAAAAGTGGCACTGGATTCTGTAATGAACACTAACACCCAATAACAAGCACTCAAACAACAGACAGTGAGAGACTAGGTACGGTTTTTCCCTTGAATAATTGACTCAATTAAATTTGTTTAATTTCAATTATCTGAAAATTACAAAATATAGCTTGAAAGATCTTTCCCAAGATACTATTATTTTTTGTCGTCGGCTTTGCTCGTGTATTAACATAAAATGAACATTCGGTCAAGCGCCATCTTTAAAAATGCGAGCCAAAGCTGAAAATCATCGTAAAGTAACATTACGTTTCAACGACGGTTATCAACAGGTTTAAAGCCTGATCATATGCAGTAAAAATAGAAAAATGATTTTTCTTCATTTAATAAACCTTTTGGTTCTAACGAGTTCTCACAACTTTTTACAACTATCGGTAATGGTCTCAACACATGGAACGGAACATTGACGAACTCCATTATAATATAAAATTCCTACCCTCTAATCCGTCCATTTCGAGTGCCCTACAATCCTGGAGTTCAGAAAGCACAGGGTTTGCTATTTTCTATCACTGGCTTCAAAGGCTATTTTCTCCTATTGGCTTCCAGCTAAGACTTCATAGAAGTCAATATTTCTGAATATAAAAATAAAAAGGAGTTCTGAATAAACCCAGAATATAACAGAGAAAAATCTCTGAGAGCATAAAATAATGGTATTATGAACGTTATTATGGCTGTTTTAAAGATCAACACAGTACATTAATAACATTACAAAGATGGTGCCGATAGTGAATCGGAATATTATTTTAAAGTACAATATTTGAAATTAAATTCTCTGTGTGCGGAAAAAGCACCATTAGCCAATAAAGGAAAAAGAGAGAACAAACTATAATTTACGTTAGGGCCTGCAAATAGCAAATGGCTACAAGAACACAAAGCTATTTATTCAAGCACATCGTGCTAAGCGAGGAAGAAGAGCCAATGACAACGGATGACTTACTGCGTAAAATGAATAAAGAAATGCTCAGCCAGTACAAAGAAGTTGAAGAGCCGTACGTTTAGGAGGTAGTAGTTGAGGGTAGGATATTAATACGGATGTTCAGTGCTTGAACACGAGTCATTTCGTAAAGCTACTTCGGGTTACTGGGAACGTATGTGACCACCTCTCCTGTATGGTAACCTACCAGCGGGCCATTTTACCCCTAGAAAAATAGCATGGTCACAGGAAAACTACTAAAGCAGGGTCGTGGCTTCCCTGAAACAAGAGGCGATGACCTCGACGAAGACGCAGTGAGTGCACCTCTGCTCGCCCTCATCCCTCACGCTGTGCAGAGCCAAGTCTGCAGTTAGGCAAGCGACATTTGGTTGTAGCTCACAACTTCAGCGTGAATGGGGACATAGTGCGCAACTGACGCACATGGCGATTACCTTGGAAGATCTTTCGCAGACTAGTCTCGTCGTCGGTACAAATCAAACACTCGATACACTCTAGTTTTCTGCTGCGTCGCCCTAGATCTACCAACACACGCTACTGCAGTAAGATATAATCGATAAAAAATCACAGCGCGGTCGAAAAATGGCAAATGATTGCGAATAAATACTAAAGATGAGTTACATGTACGTTATTTTAAAATGTAAAGGTAATTTTTTGTTTCTTTTTACATAACTAAAATATATAAAATAGCAAAATAGAGGTTTGGCACATTACAGTACGTGACCTCTCTAATTTAATTCTGCTGCATTACTGCATTAGTTAAGCTGGGCATGAGCTAGTGTTAAAAATTTGATATAGGAGTCGAATCGTAGCTAAAGAACCCATGTTTCCACACTAGGAGGCCGAACATTATGATCAAGTGCCAAAGGTATCGATTTGAATAACAGAGGATTTGAAATGCGATTATGATGGTGGTCGGGCATACGAATTGATAATAAATTATATATAATAGGCCCAGTAAACTATAAATTAACTGCAATCAAGGAAGAGTGGAATTGAGATGAAATGGAAATCGTGGATGGCACCGACCAAATACCCTGCCAATAAATCGAACAATAATAACCTAAAGTTTTTAAGGACATAGCACTAATATTTGGAGCCTTTTTAACGTGCATTTCTCAACTGTATTCGACTGGCAAGTGGAAAATAAAAAAATTAGACTGTCAGCGTTCATGAAGAGAACGCCTAATAAAAATGCATGAGTCAAGTGAGAAGGTAAAGCCTTCACCACAAATTGATTTTTAGTCACTATAGCTTGATCATGTCAAACAAATGTCGGCACTCGTGTGCCACAAACAACATCTCACTCACTGCATCTTCCGTTTCTTTTAATTCACGTCTGATTCATCATGTTATATTTAGCCTCCTATAATATTTTTGGTTCATTAAACTGATGACGGGGCACATCAACTAAAATAGTCATTGTTCGACCAGGGCAGTACGGGGAGCTGCCTCACCTCATACACATGCAACGGAGATCACTATGAACGTTGCAGCTGCACCACCATTTTATATATATATATATACGGCCCCACAATTGCAGATAAATAATACAAGGCCGAGTAGCTGGAATGCTTACGTTAACTACACAGCTTAGGAACACACACGCAGACATACTCCAGTTCAACGGAGTGTGTATTGTCTTCGACAGCTTGTTTGATAAACCACGAGAGAAGCACAACTTTCAAGGCAGTAAAAGCTTTGGTTCGTTTATAGTTTTGGTCGGCCTGAGTAAACAGAGATCGCGCGCACTTTACGGGTTGAATGATCGAATTTTGAGAAGAAGATGTTTACTTCAGGAATACTAATGAGTAACATATGAATTACCCGTACAGAGCTGCAGGCAGATGCCGAAAACAACGGTGGATAACTTAAGTGGCACCAAAGAACAAGTCTAAATTTCTCCCGTTCTTAATGGGTTAGCCGCTCGGTACCTTAACCTCAATGAGCGCCTATAGCGGTCCCGTAGTGGCTAAGATCGACCTCAGAGGACAGCGGCTCCAGGGTAATCATGTGGTGCACATCAAGGATCAGTCGAGGTGACGGGACACTGCAGCGGCGGGAACGAGGCGTCCTGTTTGAGGGCGGACACGACGCGCTTATAGCGGTGCTTGGGCTGCGTCTTGCCGCCTATACGTTGGAAGAGGCGCTTCAGCATCTGACTGCGATCCACCGTGTCCTGTTGCAACGCTCAACGTGAGTTATGGGAGAGTGAAATTTTTATCTCGATCATTCCAAACTACCGTACGAGTATATGGATGTGTTCGCACCCAAGTTTCAATAGTTTCTAATAACTAGCCAGAAGCATCCAGAGAGCACGGAATGGAGCAGAGAGATAAGTTATTTGACGAAAAACATGATTTATGTACAAAAATAAATACCTGCAAATGACTCGTGAGCAATCAGCTGTTGTTAAAATTTACCTCACATGATACTACTACTAATAGAGGGAATAACAGTGCAGTGCACACACGCTCGTCTCCGTGACTTAAAAGCGTATCCGAGTTCAGATAAATTTCTCAAAAAGGGAAGTACTCCAAATTGAGCAAATAAAACGAGTCTCTCTTTAGGCTGCACTTACCTAGCCAGAGCTACGAAAGACGACGGTCTTACTGTCAACACAGACCAAATGAACTCGAGACAACAGGCCTGCGTATAGAACAGCTGGGGACACTTGAGCACATTATAACAAATTAACTCGTGCGTATGCGGTACGACACAAACTTATCATTAGAAGAACACATACACACGAGGGTATAAAACAGCTACTCACGTTGATAAGCCAGGCCAGCAAGAGATGCATGAGGGCGACCATAGCGAGGGTGCCGCGGAAGGCCCAGTACACACGGTCCAGCGGCACCTTGCCGTCTCCGAACACAGGCGCCAGCTCCGCTAATTCACTGGCCATGAGGAGCACGTCGCACCAGGGCCCGGGGTACAGCAGCATACAAAAAGACATCCCCCCGAACAGTACTAGTGACAGCATCAGCCAACCTGCAAAGGTACGTCGGTCATGCACCGTTTTCATTTACACGGTCCCAAAAATAATTTTGTCTGAGGATTAGGTGGACTTTAGTTTCTCTATTCTTTCATCACAGAAAATTTTCCTTTGAAAACGAATTACCGATTCCCTCATGAAATATCCGCTGATTCCTGGCAAATTGCTGAGGCGACAAACACGGCTCGACATTGAAATTCTCATCTCGTAATAAATTTGTCGCAATGCGGAAAAAGGATGGGCTTTTCTCCCCTCGAGAAATATCAGGAAAGTCTCAACCAACTAGCAGCCAAGCGCAGCTCAGTGCGACTTCTCTGAAGGCAAGTGCCGCCGCTGGCACTCCGCCAGCTCAAGTGGCAACAATCGCGTCACTTTGTTCTCCAAGTTCTTTTATATCAGCATAGATGATACTAAAAGCTTTTTCATTCCCTGCTGAAAATTAAAAACTAAAACAGGCTATGGCAGAAAGTTACTATCTCATCCTAATGCACGCTTTGAACCCTTTAGGTCCTTCAGGTGAAGAAACTCAGATTTAGTCATTCGCTAGTTTAAAGGTCTATATCCACATGAAAGAGAAAGGATCATTTACACTAAAGAGAACAAGGAATCTATGCAAATAGAAGCAACAAGTTTAGAATGAAGAGGAATAAATTTATTATATTACTATTAAAGCTCCCCATCACCCTGACACGTGATACAAAAGAGAGCAAAGAAAAGAAGGGACCATCTAGTACGGACTGTAAAAATGTGGAATCCATGTACAAATGTATTCCCACATCGGATTCCTTGCGCATAGAAACAGCATGTTAAGAAGGAAGAGGGAGAAAAAAGAAGAGAGCGAAGAATGTATGAAAATTGAAAGAAGCAAAGTGGGCCCGAAAGGTACGAGCCCCGAAGGCCTATCTATAACTGAGGTAATCTTGCAGTGTCCCCCTGGGATTGCCAGTCCCCACAGCAAACGGTAGACAAGCCGTTCACGGTAATGCCTGTCCTATGACCCATGAGTGGGATGAGAGCTTCTAAATAATGGTTTAATTATTTATTCTAGGATTTTCACCTTATGCAGGAGAGTGAATATTCCAGAAGAAGATAATATAACCATGAAAGCAGAGGCTTCTCAGTGCATTCCTCCATGTGGCATTGTGGTCGCAGCAAAAAACTGAGCAAGACCACTTCGTTTCTATTCCATAGTACACATTTTATTATCAATATTAGGGTTTTATCCCAAAACTACGTTTGTACCAGGCCAAAATAAAACGCAACGATGAGC
>VOMN01103171.1:0-16186 GCA_014899125.1 Orchestia grillus
CCACCACAACACCACTAGTGACACATCACCAGCCACTAGCGGCACGTGTGCCACCACAACACCACTAGTGACACATCACCAGCCACTAGCGGCACTCGTGCACCACAACACCACTAGTGACACAACACCAGCCACTAGCCGCACGTCTGCCACTACAAACACCACTAGTGACAAAATAACAGCACGTGCGCCACCACAAACACCACTAGTGACAAAATAACAGCACGCGTGCACCACAACACCACTAGTGACACAACACCAGCCACTAGCGGCACGCGTACACGACCATCACACTCCCCTGGCGCCTGCCCGTCAACACGCTCGCGTTGCCGATGGCTACGAGTGAGGCAGCTGGGAGAGCACTGATCGGTCTATGTCCGGCTCTTCTGGGCCGCTCGTGCGGACCGCACGGCCCCGACTTGTGAAAAGCAACGAGATTGCGGTGTGTTCCTCTGGCGCATTTTGTTGTATTCCGAACACAAAAGCAGCGAGGTTGCGGTGTGTTCCTGTTGTGCATTTTGTTGTATTCCGAACACAAAAGCAGCGAGGTTGCGGTGTGTTCCTCTGGCGCATTTTGTTGAATTCCGAACATAAAACGAACGCACTAAAGGTGTCTTAGAGTCTTTAGAAGCCGTGGGGATTTTGTGCTACACGTGTCACACGTGCTACACGTGCCACACGTGCTACACGTGCCTCACGTGCTACACCTGCCACACGTGCCAGCGCAAGTTAGCCCTGAGGTTGGGGGCAGGACGACCAGAGCTGGCACGTTCCTGAAGAGCTTCTGCCAGTGCGGGCGATAGCGCGCGTTTAAACATCTCTTGTACAGGGCCTTCAGACAGGACCGCTCCCCTGTAAATCCTAATGAAATATTTTATTTTCAAAATTATAATTAAAGTCTATATATACCTTAGGAAAGGGAAAATCTGGGAGATTTTATAAGTTTTAATTAAATTTTGAAAATGAAATTTATAAGATGATTCCCATCCGGCGCGATACATTCTTCACATCTTTGTTTCATACTGGTCATGACATTTTGCTACGTGGCACGACCAATATAGCTAATTCCTCTTCGAATATTATTTTTTAGTTCATCGATATTTCTAGAGTTGATGAAATAAAATTCTAGGACTCACAGCTTGTGAGTGTGATGTTAATGAGACAAGTCTATAGGTTAATGAAATAACAGTTTATGGATGTGATGCTAGTGGGTAATGAGATAACAGTTTATGGTTAACGAGAGACCATTGGCTAACGATTTATATATATGCCTTTAGAACTGTTTGTCTCGTTGGTACCTCATTTTAACAGCAATTCTACTAGCGGGTCCACATAGTCAAAGTAAATGATTAATGCAATATGTGTTCTTATTTCTCATTACTCATTTGTGCAATACATGCACTAATTCCTCATATAGTGCAATACTTGTACTCATTCTTCATTATTTGTGTAACACCTGTACTTATTCTTCATTATTTGTGCAATACATGTACTCATGCTTCATTATTTGTGTAATACATGTACTCATGCTTCATTATTTGTGTAATACATGTACTCATTTTTCATTATTTGTGTAATACATGTAATCATTCTTCATTATTTGTGCAATACATGTACTCATTCTTCATTATTTGCGCAATTCATGTACTCATTCCTCATTTGTGCAATACATGCAATCATTCCTCATCATTTGTGCAATACATGTACTCATTCCTCATCATTTGTGCAATACATTTACTCATTCTTCATCATTTGTGCAATACATATACTCGTTTCCTCATTATTTATGCAATACATGTACTCATTCTTCATAATATGTGCAATACATGTACTCATTCTTCAATATTTGTGCAATACATGTACTCATTTTTTCATTATTTGTGCAATACATGTACTCATTCTTCATTATTTGTACAATACATGTACTCATTGCTCATTATTTGTGCAATACATGTACTCATTCATTATCATTTGTGCAATACATGTACTCATTCCTCATTATCTGTGCAATACATGTACTCATTCCTCATTATTTGTGCAATACATGTACTCATTCCTCATTATTTATGCAATACATGTACGCATTCCTTATTATTTGTGCAATACATGTACTCATTCTTCATTATTTGTGCAATGCATATTCTCATTTGCCCACGGTGTGACCATGTGGCCCTGCGCTCAACTCGAAACCTATTCGTTGGAATCCAGTCACATTTCCTAGAATGATATCTGATAGTGTTCGGTTGTCTCGCATGAAATGTCATATCTAAGAGTAATTTTCTTCACTAATTACTTGGCTCAAGAGAGAAATATTTTTGAGTCAAATCATCACGTGTGATGAGCACTGGATACTCCTCGATAACAGCAAAAGAACTGGCCAGTGGTTAGACGTAGAAGAGTCGTCCGGAAAAGCGCCCGAAAAGTTGATGTTCATTGTTTGGTGGTATGTTGAGGGAATGATGCAAGTTTCACTTTTGCAGCAAGGCGATATTATAACAGCAACATCTGACTGTCAAGACATTGATAGCATGCATGACAAATTGGAGAAGAAACATCCAAGACTGGTGAGTAGAGGGGGACCAATTCTGCTTCACGATAATGCGCTGCCCCACACCTCTATAGCTCCGGTCGACAAGCTGCAAAGTCTGAAATCTGAAATTTTGCCACATTCTCCCTATTCTCTTGATATCTCTTCTACTGATTGTCATTTGTTTAGTCATTTTGAATTTTTTATTTATGATAAATCATTCTTAAATAAGGAAAATATACTTGAAGCATTGGAACAGCTTATTCGTGAAATCGGACATAAAATATGCGCTTTAGAAAACATAGAGCAAAGGTCATAGAGAAAGAAGGATCATATTTTGATTTAAATGAACACTTTGTGATAATAATTTTTTTCACTTTAAAGTGCGATATTTCATGTGAGACAACTAATGCGACTGACAAGTTCTCAGCATGTAATGGTAGTCCGAGAGAATAAACTATAGTAAAAATGATATGGATTCCTATCGAGGGAACTGGTAATGGGGTGCTCCAGTTAACTTGCGCCGGAAAACTGGCGAGTGCTGTACACTTAGTGGCAATAAACTGGTCTCGAGACCTGTACAAACTGGCGCGTTGACATCCCGACAGTTTGCAAAAATGGGAAAATTTTAAAAATGCGATCCAGATTTGCACAGGGTTTATGAAGTAGTGGAATTATTCGAGTAGGTTAAAAAATGACACACGTACACGCGCAGAATTTTGTGTCTTGCCAAAGACATCACGGTGTCGCCTTCGCACGCTTGCAAAGTCTTAAAAGCGAGTTAGAAGTTTTGCAAAACATTCTTTACCTGCTACATGGAAGTTTCAACGGTCATCATTCACTGCCAGTTAGAAATTTCTACTCGCAGCCTTCGCTGCTAGGAGCAGTCTTGACTCGCAAATTTGACTTTTCCCTGTGCGAGACGTTGAATAGAAACGGCTAAAAGTATGTAAAAGAGAAGGTCGTTGGTCTATGCTAGAGAGTCGTTGGGCAATCCACAGTCGGTAAAGTAGCGCATATTCACTTCAGAGCTGTACTTTCAGAGCTGTACTTTCAGAGCTGTACTTTCATAGCTGTACTTCCAGAGCTGTACTTTCAAAACTCTACTTTCAGAAGTCAGGTGATGCAAATTTCAGGGCACCTCTTTACTGCACCATGCCCACTACTTGTGTGTTCGCATTGCACCACTATCTCTGCACTAAGCACCACTCTAAGCTACTTATTCACCACTCTGCACCCCTTATCACCCCTTACTCATCACCCTACACCATTTACTCATCACTCTGCACCACTTACTCACCACTCTGCACCACTTATCACACCTCACTAATGACTCTGCCCCACTTACTCATCACCCTGCACCACTTATCCCCCATCACTCATCACTACCCATCACTCATCACTCTACAGCACTCGCACACCGGCGCCCCGCCCCAGCGCACCGCTGCTCAAGACACACTGGCGACCCTGGCGCTGGGCACTGCTGCTGGGACTTGGATGCGGCGGTGCAGGGCAGTGCTGTGCAGTGCAGTGCAGTGGAGTGCAGGGCAGGGCAGTGAAGTGCTGTGCAGTGCAGTGCAGGGCAGGGCAGGGCAGTGCAGTGAAGTGCAGTGCAGTGCAGGGCAGTGCAGTAAAGTGCAGGGCAGGGCAGTGCAGTGCAGTACAGTGCAGTGCAGTCACTGCACACGCACGTGGCACTGGGCAGTGACTGTTTTCACACAAAAAGAACCAGTGGTACAGCGTTGCACAGTTTTATCAGAGTACAGATGAATTTTTTCGAAAGATGCAACCGGCAATCTCACAGCAGAAATAGTTTGGGTGTGAAACTGGTAGTTTGGATGTGAAACTGGTAGTTTGGGTGTGAAACTGGTAGTTTGGGTGTGAAACTGGTAATTTGGATGTGAAACTGGTAATTTGGATGTGAAACTGGTAATTTGGATGTGAAACTGGTAGTTTGGATGTGAAACTGGTAGTTTAAATGTGAAATAGATAATTTGGGCGTGAAATAGATAGTTTGAGCGTTAAATAGATAATTTGAGCGTGAAATAGATAATTAGGGTGGGAAATAAATTAGTTTGGGCATTAAATAGATTGGTTTGATAATTTGATTAGTAGTTGGTGCTTAAATAGATAGTTTGGGTCTTGAATAGTTTGAGTCTCGGATAGTTTGGGTCTTGAGTAGTTTGGGCCTTAAATAAATAGTTTGTGTGTGCTATAAATAGTTAGGGTACTAAATATATATTTTGGGAGTTAAAAGGTTAAGATCACACCAGAGTGCGTGCGTGCGTGCGTGTGCGTCCATGTGTACGGCTGCTAAACATTCCTTGCTTGCTTCACTGCCGCCGATCAGTTCAGACCGCGGGGACGATGTGGGATTACGTGGATGTTGCGGCCTAGGTAGTCTCCGCCATTCTAACTCAAGCTCAACGCATGTTAGCCCTGAGGAAAGGCTCAGCATGAATGGAAAATGAAAACAGTTTTTTTGTATCAAGTAATTTACTAGGGCATCTATGTACAAAATATTTGTTAAAAGAATTTACAATCAAATTCTGTAGAGATACTCAGAACTTAAGTGAGCAGTGCGGTTGTCCTGTGGAACGAAATAAAGATCCCTCTAGCGGACCAGCAACTAATGAAGGACTCTATATTCAGCCCACAACGAGGAACTCTTTATTCAGCCCATAACGAGGGACTCTTTATTCAGCCCACAATGAGGGACTCTTTATTCAGCCCATAACGAGGGACTCTTTATTCAGCCCACATTTGTATGGGACGAGGGACTTCTTATTCGGCCCATAACCAAAATGAAAAACGTTTCTCATGCGCATAAAATGTATTTTTTCGAGCGGTGAAATATCCCGCAGAAACTGAAAAGTGTGATGAATTTTGGTAAAAGTGTGATGGGCTTTCGAGTTTTGTTGCCTTTTTTGAGTCGCTGCGGTGTAGCTTGGATGTGTGTCCGTATTTTTCTCTCTATTTACATCTCTGCATGTGCTGCAGAAAAGCATCCATCCATATTTATACTCAAACTATTTAACAATTACAGTCGATTCCTGTTAATTGGTCCGCAAGTTATTTTTTCGAAGAAAGACAAAGTAGCAAGAACAAATCTTATCCTAATAATTTGATAACCCTGCAAACTGGTGCTGCAGTTTCTGCTCCAGTTTCTATTACAAACTCGTACTGGGCTTCTACACATTTAGAGTTTCTACGCGCTTACATTGAAAATTTGTATCTTCGTTTCCACTACGAGTTTCGATTACAGTTTGGGCTACCAAATTGAGTCGCTTGTTCTGCAGTTTACAGGGTTGATAACGAGGCCGGAAGCCAGGAATGGGACATGCGAGTGAACCACCAGGTCCGACACCGCAAGACGACGGGGCAGAGCGACGTGTGAGAGGTGTTCGAATTAACTAGAATCAACTGTACTACGAGAGCGCAGCGTCGAGCGCTGCATCACGAGGGTCTGAACACGTTAGGGGATGGAGACCTTCCTTTCAGAAATTCTTTTCCGCGTGCTAACCAACCGGTCGGCTTTGATTTACCAGGCGATACTGGTGAAGAAGGACAGGATCGAGCCAAAGGGGAGCCTTGAGATGCAATGCTGGATCGTGGCAGGGTGTTGCGGGACTGGTCATCCTGATTCGTGGGGGGATTGGCACAGGCTTCGCTCGACGGAGCAGAACGTCGCCCTGTTGATTCTGCTGTCGCTGCACTCAAAGAAGAAGACCTCGCATGACCTCTGTCTGGGAGCTTCGCAATATCCACTTCCATGCTGAGACGGCACAGGCGCTCCACGGCCCCCATCTCCTTTCTACTCTTGTCTTTGGAACGCTTAAACAGCTTCAATATTCGCTTGGGTGACTTTGAATACAAGGCTGGTTCCGTCGATGATTGACGAATTGGTAGTGGTAGCCGCTGGTCCACATTTTGAGTGGACGCTGACTTCTGAACTGCCCCAGTTTTTTTAGATTCTGAAGAGTCCTTCACTTGTTTATCACTCCGAGTTTTGAGGTATTCTTTCTTTGGTTTGTCCCGAGTGTCTGTAGCTTTACTCACTAAATTAGAAGATGGCGTTGGTGAGGGTATGGCAGTAGGTGGCTCTAAGGTCTTTGAATCAGAACTACTCCGTTTACGAGTGTCACTCTCTTTTCGGCTGTTGTTCGGTCGTCTAGAGAAGAACTCTTCTTTGGCCTGCTTCAACTTGAACGCTCTAGTTTTAGACGAAGAGTCTGTCTCATCAGCTGAAACTTCTAAAGATGTTTCTAAAGTTGAGTTCCCTCCTGACGACACAGCTGGGCTTCCCCTAGCTTGGAAGAATGATGAATGGAGCGCCATTCCTTGTAGAAGATCTGGTGACGTGGCTTCAGGAAACTCGTAACCCTCGGCATACGGTTTCACGTGCGTGTTCCGAAGCGTGCTCTCTGCGGATGACGTGCCACTTGGGCGATTGTCACGAGCGTTACTTGAGCCGAAATTGTCAGAAATCCAGTATTTCGAGGGACTTGTTAGCAAACTTTGTCTCTCGGTTATTCTTCTGTTGTACAACTCGATCATACCCTTTACCGTGGGCGATGTCTCACCACAATTTCGATTAGCAGCCTCCAACACTTTTCGTTTGGACTCGACCGTGGCGCTGGACACCTCTGAGCTGGGGGATCTCGAAGTGGATCCCTTTATTTGGGGACGAGGACTACTGGATTGCACTGTTCGTTGTTCATGGAACTTATTACCGCTGCGCTGTGATGGCTCATTTTTGGGGGCTTCTCTTTCGCTGAAGTAAATGTTCTCTTGAGACCGGATGGTTGTCTGAGTTGGGCACAGTGCTCTACCCGCGCGCACGGGAGACGTGGCTGGTTCATCGGTCGCCGGCTGGAGGAAGGTCGGCGTCGCTTGGTCTTTGGAAGCTGGGGTAAAAATCGTACGTTTCGTGGGTACGAAAACATTCGAGGCCAATCGAACTGAAACTTTTCTTTTCACTTCCCGGTCGCCGCTCTCGTGGTACTCGACCTGCCCGAATCAATGTGAAAAATGAGCGTAAATCAACTTGATGATTGGTATAATTCAGAAATTTTCTCGGTTTCTCTAAATATTTTCAGTATCACAGCTTTAATCATATTTCGTTAGGATTGAAAAGATAGTCGTTTTTGGCTTAAATACTTTGCTTCATAATGAAGCCAATCTTTATGTTTTCACGTTCTAAAATTATTTTAAAATTGAAGTGGAAATTTGCTAAAAAATGATGAGCTTTTAAGACTTAAATAAAACCTGGTGCCCGTGAGTTAACCTGTGCATATTACACGTTTACCTGCGATCGATCAAGAAAATTACAAGGAATAAATCACAAAAATTGTTTCAGTATGTCTGTAGATGGTTGGCTCGTTCTTAAAACGGGTTTGCGCTCATTTTGAGTCGCGGCAGCCCGGGGCGCTGGTGAAAGGAAATCCTGGGCTGCTTTTCGGGCTGACTTGGGCGACTTGTGGGCATCTGTTTCGTGGGTAGACTTTGCATAGGTCTAGTTGGTAGGTATAGACTTTAGATAGATCTAGTTGATAGATGGATTTTGAGTAGATCTAGTTGAAGACTGCAAAGTTAGTAAGTATGAATTTACATAGATTACATTACGTTCGTAGTTCATGCCGATGAATTTTTTGATATGGATACTGCTGTCCAGTGCATACTGCTGAGACCCCTGTAATGATCACAGCAGCATTGTTGTACTGTCTTACGAGTGCCGGCGGCACGACGAGAACCTGCGCTAGCCCTCTGCAGGTGGCGATGACTCACCTGAGTTAACACTCTGCAGGTGGCGATGTCTCACCTGTGCTAACTCTCTGCAGGTGACGATGACTCACCTGAGCTAACACTCTGCAGGTGGCGATGACTCACCTGAGTTAACACTCTGCAGGTGGCGATGTCTCACCTGAGCTAACACTCTGCAGGTGACGATGACTCACCTGAGCTAACACTCTGCAGGTGACGATGACTCACCTGAGTTAACACTCTGCAGGTGATAACGACTCACCTGAGTTAACACTCTACAGGTAACAACGACTCACCTGAGCTAGCACTCTGCAGGTGATAACGACTCACCTGAGCTGGCACTCTGCAGGTGAAAACGACTCACCTGCGAGTCTGAGACTCGCCGGGCCCTGAGACGACCGTGGGGGCCGTGAATGTGTGCCTGGGTGACCTCCGTCTCAAAGGGGCTGTGTCCCCCCAGACGGGTGCGCCTCCCCGCCTCAGGCTGGCCCCTGTCCCGTGGGTGCACCTGTTGGGGGAGACAACCTCAGGTCGTGAGGCCAATGCCTTATTTTAACTGTTTACTGACCAAGAGAACCATGCGGTCCCGCGTCAGTAGGATGATGTTAAATTTGAGAAGCATGCTGAAGGCGGTCGTATTGCAGGTGTGCTGTGCCACCCACTCCTGCCCCAGAATAATGCCACCCACTCCTGCCCCAGAATAATACCACCCACTCCTGCCCCAGAATAATGCCACCCACTCCTACCCCAGAATAATGCCACCCACTCCTGCCCCAGAATAATGCCACGCGAGTCCTCCCTCACCTCAGGTGCAGCCCTCGAGGTCTTGAGTTGGTCGGGACTTCTAGCGGGATGTCCCTCAGGAAGGTCCGGCAGGCGGGCCGGATGCACAGGCCCCATGCTCCGATTCAGTCCCAAGTGGGACCCGGCAGGAGATCGACTGGCAGAGGTCGGAGGAGGAGAAGTCTCCTGATGGTGGTGGTCTTGAGGAGGCTTGGTCTCTGGATGGAACTCCCACTCGAAGCTCGTGGACAGTCCCTGATCGAAAGATTTGCTCGAGGCCGTACTTCTCCATGTGCTGAACGGAGACTTTCCTTCCTGCGATGAGTCGTCGCCGTAATAACCGAAATTTCGTTCTTCCTTGGATACTTTTCTACACACCGCGCCTTTTGAGGTTGGCAAGGGGACCTGTAGAAAAATGCAGTGACGTGTGAGACGTGATGTGCAGTCCGACATGTCACCCTGTGTAACTTTGTAGCCGGAGCTTCCTTAACTATCTATAATTTGACCCATCCAATTATGTTTATCGATTGTTTTAGAAATTTAGCGATGGGGCGGCGAAGAAGATCGACCGGGAATGGGGCTCCGAAGCGCAAGTGACAGCGTGCCTTCTTTGCAATTAGGAAGTGCTGGGATCGAGCCCCCGGACAGAGTGCTTGTTTTTGGAAAAAAAAGATTCACCACTATATTCACAATATTTCTAAGGAGGCAGCACACCAGTGTGACCTGGAACCAAACTACTTCCAAAGTAGCCAAGGTTAAAAGTTCATAGAAATATCTGTGGGCAAGCATGGTTATTTCACTTTGAATTTTGTTAAACATCTAAGGTTCGGTGTAGGGTTATAGTTCTTCCTTTTTTTAGTGACGTACTACGGCATTGTGTTCTCGTCATTCCCTGATTTCAGGCCCTCTACCTTCTTTTCATCATCACCACGAAATATTCATCGAGCTTGTTTTTGAATTGCTCCGCGTGTATACTGTATCATCTAGCTAACTTCTGAAGGAAAACCTTGTCTTTATTGCGAGAAATTATTTGGTAACGAGTGAGTTTCCTGTGGAAACATCATTCATCAAAAGAAAAATCTAGACACTAAAATCACACAATGCAATACACGGCAAATAAAAAATGCAATAAAATTGACAGGGTGCTACTTCAAACTGACGATACGTGAGGGAAATTCAAGATTACAAAACCTCAAAGTTATAAAATCGACAGAAATCGATTTACAGACCTTCTCATACTCGAAGTCCTGGAGACGGTACCCCGAAGGCTCTGGTAAATATTCCAAGTCGGGAAGGGGCACCCTGATGTCGCCAGCGTCCAGTTTTGAGTCAAGCGGTGAAGACAAAGACCGAAGACTTCCTTGGTGCGACCACTGGTCAACCGCGTTGAAGTCTTGCGTCTCCTGCACACCACGTCTTGCTGACGACGCTTCAGCGTAAAACTGAGAAGATCTACTGGCTTCGTTACTACTGGAATGTAAGCTCTTCTTATGTAAGTGCACGTCTTGTGCTTCTCTCAGCCGAGGACGTCCCTCGTCTACGATAGCCTGCAGACGCAGCTGACTGTTCTCATAGGCTTCCCGAAGATGATCCTTGTGTCTCTGAGGTTGGGTCGGCGATCTTTTGCCAAGGACACTCCTCTTGGTTGATGCTACCTTTGCGCGCTGCTTCTCTTGTTCTATCCTGTAAAGTTCATCATGAACCCTTACAAGATCTGCAAAAGTGGTTTCTGAACCCTTGGGCAGAAGCTGTTCCAAGTCTGGTAGGTTGAACGGTTGCGGGGAGGTTTCACTGGAAACGTTCACGGATTGCAAGGCCACACTCGTGTTCTCGTGAGCGGAGTCGCGGTTGTGGTCAAGCAACTCGTTTTTCGACCTCTGGCCGGTGTTGCCGCAATCGTTTTGGAGGTGGAAGCTGGAATTGGCCGACTTACTCTTAGATACACCTGACGTGTCCGAAGAGAAGCCGTAAGCTCCTCTAGTCCCGTTGATTTTACCATCTACCGGTCTCCGATTCGAGCTGTCGTCTGTCAGAATTCCTCGATAGTCCTTCCAACAGTCGCTAGACTGTCGATAATATTTTTTATCAGTGCTCGCGTTGCCCTCCCCTGAAGGAAGTCTTTTCCTGTTAGTGGAGTTTTCGTAAAGATGTTCCACGCTGGGAACTTTTTCAGGCAACTCCTGCTGCAGCTGGGGTGCAGGAAGGTCACCTCGATGACCCAAGCTCATGGTGTCGATGTGACTTTTGCTGGTGCAGGGAAACAAGCAATAACGTTATTTTCAGGGATTATTTTGGAAAAATTTAAAATAGAAAGGCAAACCTGTTAGAAGATGGAATATTTTTAGCTCGTTTTACCAACAACGAAAGAAGTTCCCCAAGATGGAAATAACTTTCAGAGTAAAACCGCACGTATGTAATTCAGTAACGATTTTAAGCGAGTGTCGTTCATGCTGGAACTTTGGGTTCGTCGAGTGCCGCGATAATTATTGGAGGCGGAATTTTGAAATGCATGAAGTGTCGCTGAGGTCTGAAGGTTTGAGATCTCGTTCTTAGGTTAACATGCGGGCACGCTGCTCGAGCTAAATATAAAATCTGTGTTATAATGTTGCAAATAACTATCCATTATTATGTACTATAATTTAGTATTAAATATGAAATTAAAAAATAACAGGTTATAATATTACAAATAATTTAAAAGCAGTTGTACTTTAATAATTTTTACGTGAATCGCTAGACGGAGGTCTTAAGTGGAAAGTGACTTCAATATGAATTAAACATCTTGAAAGCTTACCTATTTTTCCTTTTAGCATAGGTAGGGGCGGCGTCTCCCGTAATTGTCGAAGCTGGCACGGCTTCAAAATCGCCATCAGAAACCTTTCCAGCGATCAAGTTATTGTCCTCCGAGGTTAGAAACGGAGCGACCTCATTTAGGCCCTGACTCGGGCCTGCCGTACACAACGGCACTAAAAGAACCTCTGTGGAATCCTGGACTATCTTGCTGGACTTCCGACTGGATGGGGACGACTTTAGGATTGGGGAGGAGTGAGAGGGACCTTCGATTGCCTTCCCGTGATACTGAGGGAGTGTTCGCGTAACGTCCGAGTCGATGTAAAACGTTACTTTTGAAAAGCCTTCTTTTTGGGGAGACTGGCCGCTCTGCGAGGAGATGGCGTTGGTGTCTAACGCCAGGGGTAGGTCATCCTCTGCCTGTTGCAGGGGGGTTATACCGTCCGCAGAAGATTTTTTGTCTTTGGCGAAAGTCCGTGGGGCGTTTTCACGCTTCTGAAAACGAGCTGGAGGTTGGTGCCTCTTTTCCTGCTTTGGCGACTCCCTCAGCGTCGGGGAAGAAGGAAAGGAGTACGAGTGGGGGAGTTTGAAATGAGTTCTGCTGAACTCGGCACTTGGGGAAGAGTCTCCTGTTGTGTACGAGTGCGAAATAAAGGGGTCAGAAGAACAGCTTTTGGTCATTTTTACTGCAACTGGAGACTGGAATTGGAGATCCACTGGAGACGGAGAACGAGGGGTGGAGATCGTAAGATTTTCTTGGCTTCTGCCCAAAGATGCGATGCTGTTGAAGACTTCCTGGGCCTCGATGAACAGCTGGTGCCGAGTTTCACTCTGGGGAGATAATATTGGAAAGTTAAGAAAAAGTCTTAAAAGTTAAATAAAATTTCTGAACTTAAATAAAGTTTTGAATGTTAAGTAAAATTTGGCCGAGCTCTCGGGTGAAAGCTCCAACACAACTGTACTTCGTGTTGCTTTGGTGGAACTGGGTGGGCTGAAGAATGACGTACGAACGAACACCTAGACAGTGGAGGACGGGTCATTTGAGAACGCACTCACCTCCCCCGAAAAGCCAAGTTCTTGCAGTAATTTCTTCTTGAATTGTATTCGTTAGTACGAACTAAGAGAGTATATAGAGTTTCCACCCAGGAACATGTCCTAAGTGCAGTCGTGTCGCGTAGAGTAGGGTTTGGACGTTTTTATATTTTCATTGACGTCTTTATTCGTTCATTTCAAAATTATTTCCTACTCGTGAATGAGCGGAATGATTGGACGTTTTTATATTTTCATTGACGTCTTTGTTCGTTCATTCCAAAATTATTTTCTACTCGTGAATGAGCGGCTCTTCCCTTATAACTGTTTCTATTAAAGATTCCCTATATTTTTATAAAATTTTTCGCAATTGTTCAGAATCGGTACCATAGATAAACACATTTACCTTTTTTTTCACAACGATTATTTGAGGAACTTCTTCTGAGATAAGCTCAATTTTCCCGAGATTTCCCTCGACAAAATTAACTTATCTCGGAAGAAGTTCCCGAACCATCCTTAGATTAGTAACCCGGGAGTTCTACATTTTAAGAAATACGTTTATCTCCTGTGCCCGATGCTCTCCCGATTCTGTCTCCTGGAAATGTTCTCTACCTGAAAAAGCGCGAGACCTTCGCCCCAAAAAAGCCAGCAGATGTTGAAATCTCCACTCGTGGTGTAGTGAATGCACAAAGTGGTGTGTGTGCGCGTGTGTGTGTGTGTGTGCATCACGTACGTGGGTTATAAATTGACGTTTGTCTTCACTGACAAGTCATGTGTTGCGGCCGCCATGCGTAGTCTAGGGTACTTTCAACGTATGCGTTTGGTGCAAGTATCTAGCGTCCCGACGACGTCATAAGTGATGGTGAATCCCCGTGAAATGCCATTTTACGTATCACTGATACACGCCTTATTGGACAAGGTCTGGCTGATTCAAAATACGGACCTGAGAATCTGGACCCGCGAATTTTCTCGCATGTAGGTCCTTCGAAGCGTAAATAAATGAATACACACGTACAAAAAAACGTATTTCTACAGAAATTTAGCGTGCTATTTTATAGCTTAGGGAGATTATGTTCGCAAGGTTAGTGCACTCACGCTTCTTGTTACAGACGACATCTTCTCCAGCTGATGCTTCTCTTCCATGTCGGATGACATGGACTCCGGCGAGGTGGACTCTGAAACAAGCGTACACATGAACGTGTGTGCGCGGGAACATGTGTGCGCGGGAATATGTGTGCACGTGAACATGTGTGAACTGGAATGCAAAAAGCACGAGAATATGATGCGAGGTTTCAATAAGGTGCTAATGAAAGTAGTAAGAGATTCAAGGCTGACCAAAAAGAGCCGGCCGAATCTACAGGGTGGTTAAAAAAACGAAACCTAAATTTGAATTGATGCACCTCGAAAAATACTAAGTCGTGATTTTTTTTAAATACCGCTGTGTTGGTCTAATTTTCATAAATCATTAGTGAAAATTTCGAAGAAATACATTCATCAGTATTGATACAATAGTGATTATAGTGAACGGTGTCAAAAGTATGCTGATGCACAATCATAAAATTAGGATTTCTATTAGGGAAAACTTAACACGATAATCCTTTATCGTGTTAATTTATTAATATTCGGTCTTAGTTCCTCACTACTGACTGACTCCCTTCACACGTCCTCCATTTCCTTGCTGATCATAATTCTATCCTTCTTCTCATTGCTGTCGTAATTTTTTTTAATAAATCCGGATATTTTTTTAATAAATTAACTCCATAAGAGATTCTCTCATTCAAGAAAGAAAGAAAGAAAGAAGGAAAGAAAAATCATTCGGGTGTTCTGTGCTTGCAAGTGGATAGCAAGTTTGTCGATGTTTTCTTATGGGGCCATTTTTTGAAGAGTAAAGTGCACTCTCCTCCACCTGCAAACACAGAAGACTTGAAGGAAGGTTAATTTATTTAAAGGTTAATTTATTGAAAGAAAATCCGGAGTTAGTAAGGAAAATTGTGGCAGCACTGAGAAGGAAAATGGCAGACTTCAGACCGTCATGTACGAAAATTCGAAGCAACGAAGATGTTAACGCAGTCCCTGGGGTCCAGTAGAGCCATTGGCGCTTATTTTATTCAGACTCTATGGAGTGTCCCACAAAAAAGTACATCGGAGCTCAAATTGATATGACTGCAGAAATATTATTTTTTATCCATGCAACTGGTAGCCTAAATACCTGTTCGAATAACAGGTTCGAATAGTCGAATAACGTGTTTGTTACAGGATTGAATTAGCCATAATATTTCAGCAGTCATATCAATTCGAACTCCCATGTACTTTTTTGTGGGACACCCTGTGTGTGCGTGGCTCTTTTCCTGCACTGGTGAGTTTAGTAAATTACTAGACTACACGTGACCCGTTGGGTCAAATAAAATTTATCAAAATCAAAGCATGTCCAGAAATATATATCCTATGCAGTTAAGTCGGTATCCACAATACATGATTAAACGGAGAGTATAAATTTCGAATATCTCAGAGCCGACAGACAAACGTGTGCACGGTTTCAAGCAAACTAGCAAGACGACCAGAGTTTTAGAATTATTTAGATAGATAGATAGATTGGCAGGGCTTTTAGCCCGGGATAGGTCAACAAATGCATGGCTCAAACCTGCATGGTAATTCCTTCAACCCGCGTACGCATGCGCACATCTGGAGGTAAGGTAGCTAACCGGTAAAGAAGATGACGAATTTAAATACTTAACCATTATTAAAAATAAGACTCTTGATCAACGAATCTCAAATGAATATGTAGGATCAATTACCTACCAGTGAAACTAAGAAACCTTATTAATTCACCACCTGCCTAGTATACTAACAATCAATAAAATGTCTGATCACCTACCCGCCTATGAAAATAACAAGGTTAATCAATTTATCCCCTGTGGAAATGTCTAACCAATTCACCACCAGTGAGAATGACTGATTAGCTAACCGTCGATGATAATAACAACGTTAATCAAATTACCACCAGTGAAAATAAGAAGCCTGATAGTACTCCCTTAACTCGATCAAATGACCGCACCTGTAAAGGTCCACAAATCCATCATCTGGAGCCGCAGCTCCTTGGCCATCCTGCTGATCTCGGCGTTGAGCTCCAGCAGGTCTTGCTGGCTGTTGCCGTGCGGGGTCTGCTGGGGGTGTGGCCCGGCACCTGGTCGTCCTGCCCCCGTCTGTGGCAGGTCCGGTCCGCATTGGGGATGTGGTCTGCGCTACTGCTCCTGCTCTACTCGCTCTACGCTACTCGTACCTGCTCTGCTCGCTCTA
>VOMN01103195.1:0-17759 GCA_014899125.1 Orchestia grillus
CCCCGATGCTACGCTTGAGGATCCCAACTTTCTAACTGTCCCGTTCTTTTTTTCTACCCTCTTTCTTGAGTGGCGAGTTTAAGTCTACTTGTCCTAAAATCTACTTCCGATTCACGCCCGGTTTGACCCAGTTTAACCAATTGTAATTCCCTTGTACCCCTTGTGTTACGCTCAAGTGTCCGAAGTCCCACCTACAGCTCTCTGCCGGATATGTTTTTCCTGTACAGCTTGTTAAATTTCGCGGTTAACACATTTGACCACTCTCGAAGACCTTTCCATAAAGTAATTTCCTGCGAGAAACACCGACCCCACTTCACTCTTGGCATTTTGGAGATTTATGTATATTCTCTATGGACGCGAGCTCGCTACTCATAAGAGTGTGGTCAACGTCACCCGCAAAGTACTCCAATTTTTCTCAACAAAACTTCTTACCAAGAAATCCCATATTCCTTCCCATATTCCTAATTGCACCACACATTAAGCAAGATGAAGCTTGTCCAAAATAGAACTAAAATATCAAGGCAATACCAAATTTCAAAACAGAATTTCTGAGTCGGCCATGATTTTCCGAATTTAACAAATAAATATATTATTTACTGCGCACATGAGCATTTCTTCTCTCCTCTCATTCAGTGCGAACTCTTCGAAGGATTGCTCGTGCACAGCTGTGAACTCCTGCCACTCCATCCGTATTAAAGGAATTCTCGGTGGTATGTATACTACGCAAGCCTGCATGGATGAAGTCCAAAGTCAGGGGCTGCAGGAATTTTATCAAAAGCAGCGTTAAGTATCTCACTCGGGCAGAATGCAGGTGCTAAAAGTGCTGTAGGAGGTAATTTCTGCTTCTAAATTATGATATGTTCTTCTTCTGGAAAGAAAAAATTAACTGATATGTTTAAGACCTTAGCTAATGGTTAAAAATGTTATATGGTGAGGCAATTTTTTCGAAATTCTGTTGCATTACTTCACATAAAAGATTAGTTTTGAATTAATAGCGAAATTTAGGAGGTGAATGCTCTTGTTTTTTTATGAGAGGTAAAAGCTTTTGAGACAATTTTAATTGATTGATGTAGAAATTTCCTGCAAATGGGTTAAGGCTTTAGCGAACTCAGGCATCTGAAATATTCACAATCAAAGGAATAATCAAGTTCCACAATGAGTGGCTATGCTAACTTAGTCGCGTGGTTTTTGGGGGAAGGGTAAGTTAATTCTAATAATCAAATCGGATGTGGATAAGAGTATTTTACAACTGTGGTCTAGTATGTTCACTTTCTAAGTTAAAAACTGTTCCATGCACAAGAAGATAACTTGAATACTGAAGCAATAAAGATTTATTTTTAATTATTTGCGATCAACTTATTTGCTCTACCGTATTTCTCATCGACGTTATTTCGGTGCACAATGGTTGCCGAAGCAACTTGTACAAAGTATTTTAGAACCTTTCTCCAAATATGGTTTTATTTTTTCTTGAGGTTTCCTTTGCTGAATGGACGAGTACACAAATTGATGCATACCATCACACTTCATTTTTGATCTGCGATCAAAAGAATATACTAATGGCACATCATCACCACTTAACTTCTTTATTTTGACGTTGGTATATAGTAGGTTAATTCTAGTGAAACATGCATACATTTCCTTTTTACAGATATACAGTTGTTTCTTCTCCTCTTTGAGATGACTTACTTACTTTTCGAAGACTTAAATCGAACCCAGTTGTGTTTGATGTAAAATTTTTGCCCTAGCTATAACCTAACGCAAAAACAAGTTATGAATGAGACTGTCCAACATGAAAGCGTCTTTGAAATAAGTCTCCGGTCCCTTCAGAGCATCCCTCTCGTAGCTTCGTCGCACGTTTTTCTGAGAAGATTCTTTTTGCCTGATCGCCCTCTCCACGTCATCCTTGAAAATAACACCGCTCCCGTTCTTATTTCGCAGTAGCTTTTGACCAAAGAACAAGTAAAAAACAATGGCTAAAAGTTCCTGAAGCAAAGCCCTGTTCAAAGTTCGATAGATCGGTTTACGGAAGCGTGTTTGCAAGTTGCTCAAACGAAGTAGCTTGTTTTGAAAGGGCCAAAATTTTCTAACCCGTTGCCTCAGTTTTTCAAAAGTTCCTGACAACGTCCAGGCAGCAAAGCTGATCAGCCGTGACTTGAACGTAACGAGATCGAAACCGTGACAGAGCTCCTCAACTGGAAAACTAGAAGTTCAGTGTAAAACTACGCATCTTTAACAACTATCAACCCATGTTCAACACATGTGAACATTTTTCCTTAACTGCAGTTTTTAGTAAGCCAGAAAGATCAGCGCCATGGGATGTTTCTTATAAATCAAGAAAAAAATGAGTAGTCCGCGATGTAAGGTTCTCTATGAACGGTAGGAAATTGGCTTCTACACTCAATGTGGGTACAGTTTCAGTACACCGTGCTTTGTAAACAGTTTACTTTTTTTTACCCTGCCGTCCTGCAGTTGCCGTCATTTACGCGAGGTGAAATACGTAAGCAAGTATGGAACGTTACTGAAGCGCATTGTAGAACACCATTAACTAGTTGAAAATGAGTCGACCACAGCAAACTTTGGTTTATTTTGTCATTAACTGAGCGTTCTACGAACAAGTCCGGTACTGCATGAGCACTTTTTTACTCCACGTCTTTCATTTTAATAGAAATTAATAGACAATCATAACATACAGCATACGTAAAAATATCATTGCATTCAATCAAATGTTAACAAAATTCTGCTTCACTGAATTTGTAAATGCACGTTAGCCAGCAGGGCGATTTAGAACCGTGCAGCTCGAGGTACGACTTACCCCGTCTGCGATTTAACTACTGTAGCGTTTTAACCGTAAATCGAGATCCTTGTCTGTTCAAGATTCCGAAAAATAAAGCTTGATTATTATTCGAGAGATCCTGCGCAGCACAGCCGCGACTCTCGCTGGAAAGCTTTGATCTGAGCTCAGGACGTTTTGCTTAGGAAAGCAGCGTTGATTGAGCTTGTTTGTCTTCCAAGACATTTTACAAGACACAACCTGAGCGCACAGCTGAGGTAACACCCAGCGGCCTATGGTCAATTTGAAATCCTAAATGAGCTCTTTGAAGCAAGTAACATTTATTTGGATGGCTAGAAACTCACTAAAAAGTTAGCGGGAATCCAAATGGAATGATGATTAAGTAAACTTATTTGAATACAATATCTTTGCCAAAAGAAAATACGAACTCGCAAAAGACTGGCTCTCTGAAACTTGGCATAGGACTCAAGTCTTCTTCTCCAGTAGCACGAGACGCGCTAGAATAAAACTCACTAGTGAAGTCAGAACGGCTCATAGTTCAGTGATTCAAAACAAGCATCAGTTTCGTTCTCCTCGCGTCACAAGTTATGGCTTCGATTTTTTTCTTCAAAAGACGAGTAAAATATAATTTTAAGGTAAAAACTATTTAATTTGTAAGATTTCATTCTCATAGGCCTACAGAGAAAATACGAGTGATATTTTGGAGTGATCTTGTGCTATATTTACACACTGCTCATTTCTGAGCAATGTATAGCACAAATATATGCACACCCCTTGACACACGAAAAATTTTGCTATTTTACAATGAAAAAGCTTCTTCTAAAACGAAACTTTAATAAACGATGTACGGTCTTAGCAAATAAAAGTGCAAATCACCATCTGTGAATTGTTTTACTGGAAATCTTATCCTAAACTTGTGTGTTCCTTTGTTTTTCTTTCACGTTTCAGACCAGAATCTCACGAACGGTATTTCAAAAATATCTTACAAGGCTTAAACTCGCGTATGGTACACCCAAGATAAAATCCATTCATATCGAACGATAGGCCTAGTAATAACCCGAAGCTGGCGGCAAAGCACTAATACAACCCTAGCTGAATGAAAGATGTCCGCGCGATGAGATCATTTAGTATTTATAAGGTTATTAACTGGTTTGACAAGTTCTTCCAGACCGCAGACGTCCGTGTGACAGGTTGGGTAAAGCTAAATGCAATGCTGTAGAGCAAAATTTACCATCTTGTTTACTGATTTACGTATAGCATGCAGGTAAACTCTTCTATACCAGACCGAAGCAGACAACGCCTTACATTAATCACTTTAAATAATGCATCATGTACATCAATACATCGTGCTTACTTTTTTTACGGTGATATGCATCGAAACTTTAGTATGTAGAAACATGCATGAACTCAATTTATATCCTCTCAAATGAAATCAAAGGAGCT
Organism: Orchestia grillus; assembly: GCA_014899125.1. NCBI lineage: Eukaryota > Metazoa > Arthropoda > Malacostraca > Amphipoda > Talitridae > Orchestia > Orchestia grillus. The sequence continues at coordinate 4,235 of VOMN01103195.1, forward strand.
TTAGTTCCATATTTTATTGAATACACATACTTCAATCACTTTTACAATCCGTGAAAATCACCGATTATTTCATTCACTTCAGTTTTTTCTAAACTCACCCATGCCTTCATATGCTGCTCTCCTGGTATCCTAGGCCTTGCTCTTGAACTCAATTTTGATAAATTCTACTAAACATGAGAGTTCAAAATGTGGAGACTTCGTTGAATGGCACCACGAGGCCTTAGAACAGAAGTCCACCGATTTCTTTGCCCAATTCATAACTTACTCTGATCCTAAAACGAGTTCCACTACTCGAATGGGTCTGCACCAAGGAGCGAGTAGCCTTTAGTGTTAAGTATTTGCTGCCAAACTGGATGAAGTAGTTTTAAGAATCACATGCAAGCGGAGTTGACTATTTCACTACGGTGCATTAACTATACAAATTCCCTAACTGCCGATTGTCCCTTAAAAAAAGTCATGATGGAAGAAAAACGTTACACAAACGATCGATGTTGGAACCTCGAGTGCCTTTCGAGTAACGTTCTCCAGTAGAACTAGCGGAAACAGAGAGCACAAACATCTGCAAAAGAAGCTCCAGGCGGGCTAGAGGGCGACATGTGTAGTCACTCTCTTAAGTGAAGCAGCACGACTCCGCTGGCTACTCAGGATCTGGCAAAAATAAATTCTTAAAAGGTATGTTTTTCTTAAGGATGATAACTTTTGATCATGATCCAAAGAGACAGTTTGTCCCGGGGTTGTTATTACGATGCATTGTGGACATTGGTGTGACCTCGTCTTTGAGGGAGCTCAGGTGACGATGAAGATCCGACAAGTATAATAAAACCTTGTGGTCCATGTGTAGTACAACATGCCACACATTTTGCGAAAAAGCGGATGCTCTACTTTTGAAATTAAAATTCTTAACTCGACGATTTTGCTGTTGGGCAGTATTTTATATTTGAGGTGCTAAAACGTTTGCTTTTTCGATCAGTTTATGGGGATTCTTCAATTGTGTAGTGAAGCTTCTTTGATACCTGGTGAGCTAAAATACATATATGCCGAATCAAATTATTGAAACAAATATAAATATTTTCATGCGTACATATTTAAAATTTTCGTCTTTGAAGTTGTACGCAGTTGAAACTTAATCTGAAAATAATTATTAGACTGAACATAATGGCGAAACTATCAGTAGGCCGTCATGGTTTGCTGCTGCTCGATCACCTGGATTACAGTCCAGGAGCTGGGACGACCTGGCCGCAAGTTCACGGCCAAGTCTATCGCTTTAATGTTAGCGTTTATCCTGAGGACAGCTGAGCTCTCTGACTCCAAATGAATTATTAATCAAGCGCAATGACTAATTGAAGCAGTCATTAGCTACGAGCTCTGAGCTTTTACGTTCATTTCCAATGTGAACTGCAGGAACGAACGAGTATTGCGTAAATTTGATGTGCAATAAATGATGTTGACTTTGTCCGCGTAAATGTTTGCAATGGTGAGGCATAATGACATTGTAGCAAGAAGCAAGACCATTATTTCGAACTGATCTTCCGGGATTTTGAGCTTGGATGTTAAGCACCAGAACGCAGGCGTGAAGCACTGTAGTTGGATGTATTCCGCTGAGAGCTTCACAATGTTACAAAATCGGCAAAATAGCAGTGACAGTGGAACAGAGTGCTATGAAGTAATATTTGCCGTTATATAACAACGCAAACGTTGGGCTTGTTTCTCTTTTCGATGAACTTAAGCGTCATGTGAGTTCATATGAAACCTAAACTCATCATAACCCTAATACACTATCACAACAGACTGTATGCAAATACTTTGGACGACATCAAATCATTTTGCCAAGACATATTTTTTAATTGAGATTCACACGTTCATTTCTATTGGGTTAAGATAACCCAAGAATGTAAGTGAAGAGTCAGACTTGCTGCTGTGTGTGGAATGTAAAATGCTGAAGCACATGTATAGCATCGCTGACATTCTTCTCGCTGAACCAGACCTACTGCCTTGAACTCATCGTGTGAATTTAAACGCTATCATCGGGGCACCGCTGAACAAACCCAGTATCGACTGAAGCCAAAACAATAAATCTGCTTTAATGCTGTGGCTCCTGCCACTCTAATATATCAAATTGAGGCGGCATCTCCCATGGGAAATCATGCCGCTGGTCATGTAGAGCAGTGTGCGGCGCACAGATTCTGCCTGCCTCAGGCATGATTTATAGACGTTGCTTCTAGGCTAAAAACTGGCCATTGAACAAGTTTATATTAATCATTTCTGTTCAGCTCGCATGTGAAAATCTATCATCGTCAAGGGCTAACTTACAAATGTATTTAAAGATCTCCAGTTAATTTCACCGTGCTCTAAACATTTTTAAAGTTCCACTTTGCGAAAGCTAACATTGTTTGTTGCTTTCTGTAAAAGTTGCATCAATTCTAAATTAAACAGCATTTTGTCATATAGATCATGATGCTGCTACAAGAGTCTATAACTTCCATCATAGAAACCAGAAAAATTTTACGGTAGAAACTACTGCTTAGGTAAATGTATGTTCAGAATTCCGATTGAATTTTTTCAGCAGTACTAAATGCAAACATCTATTTTTTTTTATTTGAGCTACTGGGTCACGGAGCAGAAATTTTTAGAAGAAATTTCGAAATTGCGATAAATGATTGGTGCGCCTAAGAACGGTAATTCCCTTAAGCAACAGTTCTGTCTGCATACCAAAGGTTTTCGGTTTGCTTTGGTCTATTGACTCGTGCAGGATCTTGGGTTCCTATTGAGGAAATGGGATTGAAATGCATTCCAGAAAACGGCAACACCGACCAAATGGTGATGCATTCCTGCTTCAGAAAGGCTCACTCGCTCCTCTTTTGGAAGTTCACTACAAAACGAACCTGTACAAAGAAGCGCAGAATCCCGCACGACCAGTTTAATGCAGTTACCCTTCTGCTTCTGGAGGCCGCCTTGAGAGGTCTCAAGCCCGCAGTGGAATAAACTACGTATTTCTAAAGCTATTTTTACGTCGTGGGAACACGCTGGAAGATCTCGTAACCGAGCCCTGTATAGAGGTCTTTTTGAAGGCTGGTTTATTATAGTACGAAAATGATAACATTTTTCTGAATGACCAGTGCAATAGAAGTTGAAGCCTTTCAAAAATTTTTCGGAACTCCCGCTGGCAGAAGGGCAAAACCTTTCATGCAAGTTGACAGTTAAAAGAACTCCGGGAAGGGCAAGTGATTTTTGAAATACTTTCAGTTTTCCCCTTTGGTACGTTGACATCTGCTTTACTTGATCAGTTTTATCATTAAGAAAGACAGAGTCGTGTAGCAAAAATTCTTATACCAAAATGAAAATTAATGCTGACCTGGAACGTCGTTTAACCACTAGGAAATACTGGACTCACATTCTTACATTTGATGTTCCATTACTTCGTACGACCGTTTCAGTAACAGGGGTCTGAATGACGTACAATAACCCAGATTTCCCCTTTGTTTCTTTATCAATAATCGTACTGTTCATATAAATTTTTACGCAGTAGACGACGCTTTTATTTTAAGCTCGCTGTACTTGTATCACAGATTTAATCATTTTAAATCAAAACTAATTTCAATCTCCAAATTATGCTTGGCTGCATGACATGATCACGTTGCCGCATGGAAGCTGTAGTCCATATGTCTACCAACAAGACATCAAAACTGAAATGAACCTGCTGTTCTTGCTGCTCTAAATTCCGAATGCTGAGATGAATAAATTGGAAATTAGAGATGATGAGAAACCAAATTCCTGCTACCGTATCGTTTCTGGCGACTGAACTCAGCCGGTCGGAATTTGTTCCCAAGCTGACACGAGGCAAAAATATCCTCAGCAATGTCAGGCCACAGCCTGGCAGCATTGCACCAGCTCTAAATAAAAGATGAAGACTAAGGGGAGACTGTTCGAGGAAGAGTTATCGCTCTGAGGAACTCCTGTAGGCAAGTATGAACTTTTTCATATCGGAAAGGTCGCAGACTTTGTCCATCAGATCTCTAGTTTTGCAGAAATATAGTTTGAACGAAAGAACTTATTTTCTTAATCACACTATCAACATAGTTCTTTGTCAAACTTTATTTGTCAGATGAGCATATTGTAATAGGAGGCCGAGCCACCTATTTTTTTGCGTCTTTGAGGACGTCCATATTCCACAGCCCAACATATACTGGCCGAAATCCGTTTGCACTAATATTCATATACTAATAGACACGCCCTCCAAAAATAGCGAGAGAGATGATGTTCATTTCTTCAGATGCCCTCTTATATCAGGTCACTCTGACATCTAACATGAAATAATGTTATTTCCAGTATCACTCATACGGACAGCCTTCTCTGACAGTCTCGTTGACTTCGAATACGAACCCGGGAATTTTCTCCTATCTAAATCCTCAAGAGCGTGACAGAGAGACGGACGGACCAAACAAGCAAGAAACACTGGACTAATATTATATTGTGGGATAACGTGGTTGTGGCTACCGATGCCCCGTCTATTGGTGAGTGACCAATGAACATTATCCTAGGTTCATTCATGCTGATTTGACTTAACGGTTATTATCGTAGACTATCATGATCAATCAGCGCCCCTACTGAACATGAAGTAAATTCGACACCTGTTTCGATTTTCTCACCAATGAATCTTCAGTGAGCAAAGATAGCAAAATGCATCCATTTATCTTTTAAAAACATTCTTTATAAGCCCACACGAGTTATGAAAATTTTGCTAGATCACCCAACCCCTACACAACCTCTTCCATTTCTAATAGGGTTATTGCTATGTTATTCCCCTTTTTCTACACGTGTGTACCAAGTAAAAAGTAAGAAATAAGCGGAAATAAGAGCGTGGGGAAGTGGAGGTTCTCCTAAAAAAATCAACAATCCAAATTCGTCCATGAACATTAGCGGAAAATCATTACCTTCTTGCCACTATTTAATTTCCTCTTTACAACAATGAACGGAAATAATTTAGTTGAAACACTCATTCTCACAATTAGAATATTTGTGAAGCAACAATGTCTTGCTAATTTTTGAAGCTTTCCAAGCGCATAAAAAGTACCTCTATTAATTTCAAACGTTTTACCGTTGGGCTTACAATGCCTTACAACTACTGACGCGTGAGGGATGTGAGAAATGTGTGGTTTAATCTTCCTTTTCCAAGGGAAGCACTCCTTGCTTTCGTGAAAATCATTGCCTAAGCCGGGAGTCGAACCCAAGCTTCCCAGCTGCGAGGCTATCACGCTACCAGTACGCCATGGAGTCCACGGAATAAAAAATACGCATAGATAATTTCCATAAGCATAGCAATACTGATGGTAAAACAAAAGGATGACTTATATCTTTATTTCTCCAACACATTTAGTTAGGTGTGCCTTAATGGTCGAAAATGTCACACATTGCTCTGGTATTTATCACGGAGGGGTGAACATCATTTTTTCCTACCACGCTTTGAATTGAACATTGGCGCAAAAACTATGTAATATCAATCAGCAAAAAAATGACGGCTAGGGGACGCGGGGATTTCTCTCTTACAATGGGAATAGGGTACAATATGCACAAAAATATTTTCTCCAGTCAAATGTACATTCAAAGTACAACTACTCCAAAATATAATCCATTGAAAAAATGACAAAATGACCCACGCGTACATTGTGTCGTAAACGGAGCTTGATTGACTTGGTAAAATGAAGGCATTTTTCGTTGTAACGTACACTGCATATTTGGAACGTGCTTGGAATGTACAAACTTGAAATGAAGATTTTGTGAGATACAAATTATAACTCCTTATTAGCAGTGCTTTCATTAAGGTTGTGAAACAATTCAATTATTTGATTCCTGTGATATCAATTTGAACACAAGATTGGTAGAGTTACTTGAAGCGCCGCCAGGCCCTTGAGGCCGAGACTTGCGGCAGGCCAGAGCAGGAGCTCTCACTAGAACCGTTATTAATTCCAACACGTTTTACCGTTGGGTTTTCAATGCCTTACAACTATTGGTGTGGTGAGGGATGTGAGGAATGTGTGGTTTAAACTTCTTTTTCCAAGGGAAGAACTCCGCAGTCACGTGAAAAGCCTACCCTGAGCCGAGGCTCGAACCCAGGTCCTTTCGGCTGTGAGGCCATCACGCTAACCACTACACAATGGAGCCCATACATGTCAAGCCCTTGGCCTTGTAGAGGCTGCAAAAATGATACCTGCCTAAGTTGGACATTTCTAACCCGCCGCTTCGTAGTTTAGGGCCTTAGACCACCGTGAATACGGGGGTGGTCACTTGCGGCCGACCTCAATGCCGAGTGCGATTTTTGATCGTGTTATCGCGACGACGTCACGCTCCGGCTGCTCTGGCCATGCCAAAATAATTGTTAGAACTTGGAGATCCACGCATGATGTCCATGCCACCTTACCAGGTAAAAAATGGTCCGGTGTATTTTCATCCACACAATTCGTTCAAGACCTCTTAAAGGATGAATTTTTAGCACTGTCGATGATGTATGTAAATGATTAAATAATTTCTACTAAAAGAAAAGAAAATTAACCAGTAGCATACTATGGTAATTCAAACGCAGAAAGTAAAGCAAATCAAAAATCATCTTTTATTCGATACGAGTGATATTTGTTCAGAAAATTAAAATATACACACCCACTAACTGACCTTTTTGATTATTGGTACACGGACTTGTAGGCTTTGTTTACAACGAATATTTTCCGAAGTAACTGAGCTTAATGGCACTTCTCCTCGAGACTGAACTTAGTAGTCACCAAAGAGCGTGGCAAGGTGCTGTTCCGGTGGTGGATGCAAGAAGACGAGCGGCCGGCAGGTAGTCAGTTTCACGAGGTGGCCGGCAGGTAGTCAGTTTCACGAGGCGGCCAGCAGGTAGTCAGTTTCACGAGGCGGCCGGCAGGTAGTCAGTTTCACGAGGCGGCCGGCAGGTAGTCAGTTTCACGAGGCGGCCGGCAGGTAGTCAGTTTCACGAGGTGGCAGCTAGGTAGTCAGTTTCACGAGGCGGCAGGTAGGTTGTCAGTTTCACGAGGTGGCAGCTAGGTAGTCAGTTTCACGAGGCGGCTGGTAGGTAGTCAATTTCACGAGGTCCCTGCAACGCCGACACTCTATGTTCTCGGCCAAGTTCATAAATTGAGAGAATACAGAAACACACTAATTTCAGTTTGAGAAGAAATAATTAGAACCATCTTGTTTTTACGTTCGATTATATTATGGACTTTAATCAAACTATGTTTCCATCGATAAAAACCTTCTTGAAGTCTACTGGACTTTCGAGTGCGGTGCTATTACATATTGTAGTCACGGTACACACAAACTTTGAAGCTCAACTTATTACTATAATTTGCTGCGCTGCCGTGCGAGTCCCTGGGGCATGAAGTATGGAATAATTCTTAGTTTATTTGCGTTGATCCAACTATCCCAAGCCTACTGAAAGTGCTTTGGACAACTAGACTCCCTTCACAAATACAGTTAACAATCTTACACCACTGCTTAGCACAGCTTACAATAACCATTACTTTGCCTATGACGTTTAAACAATTTTCAAATGAGGAATTATGAGTACTAATGGTAAATATTTTTATTCTGTCACTCGCTGTAAATATTTTTCTGCTACAGGATCCATGCTCTGTACTCATAAGGAAGGCTAAGTGGACACGAGTCTGATCAAATGTATTCATTTTTGTTTAACAGCTGCAACTGGTTCCCTGTGTAGTAATTAAATGAGACGAATAGCCCGAAATATTGTCAATGTCGGCGATGGTGTTTTCCTCATATACTTTGTTATATCTTATACATATTATACCAGTCTTTCAGTTCAGAGCACCCGCAGAATAAAATTCCTCCAAGCTTGAACTCAAAATACCTTAATGTACAAAATAAATCTTGCTGATCACGAATTCTTTGAACTGGCGGTCGGAGGTGGGGCATGGCAGTTTTAACGAAAGCAGGGAATGCGGAGAGATAAGTCTGGGCTGTGTAGGGGTCCGTTGCAGAGGCGCAATAATATATCGCTTGTCAAGGGGCGGCGAGGCTTCTAAAGAATTTGTTTGACTGCCCTGGAGTTCGTGGTAAATATTGCAGAAATTCTGTGCCGGTAAAAAGCTCAGCTGGCTACGATAGATGGCTTCGAACAGGAAGCGCAGCGCGGTGATCCTATCCGGAGGTATGGAAAATAAAGTCATGTCCATAATATGAAATTAAGAAGTTGATGTTTTTTTAGTTTTAGTTCAACCGCTTAGACCGAATCGAGGCTGAAGCTTTAGCTTTAAATTATTGAATAGTGTTTGTTTACCACAAGACAAACATTTATTTTCGATCATTTGTGGATCGCATAGGAGCTGCAAGTAGCGTTTCAAAGTTGCAAACTCTGTGGACCATTTTCATCGGAATAGAACACAGCAAAAGTAGTGATGGTATTTAATGATGAACCAAGTACAAAAATGTTCCACTGAATTTTCAGTATTAGCATTCTTTTGCACCTTATAAAAATGAATGATTTGAAGTTGGTGGAACTTTTTTGTACCAGCGCCATTTTTGTACCAGGTTTTGTACCAGGACTGCTGGTCCATCCGTTTGTGTAAGAAAGTAACTATAGAGGTCACAGTTTCAAGGTACCTACTACATAAAGCCTGATAAAGCGGTATCACAAAGAGGATAGACAATAATCAGTAGCTCTGTTTTCAGTAAATGTTCAAGATCGTATTCAAGTCATTCGATGAGACATGGAAACATTGGATTAAAGTACTACTACACATGAGTCATGTGCCATGTCATTGATACTTTTGAAATAAATAGTGTTTTCTTCTCATGGTTGAGCCAATGTGTCGTTCTCATAGACATTTCTTGACAACTGGGCAAAGAAAACAACTTCAGAAGAAGAAGTGCGGCAATGGAGGGTTGTCTGCTAAGGACGACTGAAGAGAAGGTTTTGAGACAGATTTAAGAGAAGCTGCAGGATCTCCGGCTCGGTCTGATAAGAATCCTACGGGGCGCAAAAGTGCGGCTGTGCAGAACATCAGGCCTGATGGAACGACAGAAATAATTTGGAGGAAGAGGCTCGAGGCAGCGCCTCTGTTTCAAATATCGTAAGGTCATGATTTGAACCTCGCCAAAAATTTAGAGTTTGCGGAAGAAATAACATGGAAATCGTTTGTTGTGTGAAGAAAATAAAATTACACTCCAATAAGGTGCGTTTTGAAACCAGATAATATCAAAATTAGGAAAAAACGTATTTTTTATAAATAAGTAGAATGCATAGAAGATGTAAGAAAACCAATCTAGCAACTGAATACTGTCCTATGAAATTTGTGTTGAAAGTGTTAAAAAAGTATTCTTGTGAAACCAAAACGGAATCCAAGATATACACAGTGTTTTTCGAAATTAGGAGCCTTCGTGAATATTTAATAAGTTGAAAATGAAAAAATTTTGACCGTAATTTCAATATTTTAGTATTCGTTGAACTTGTACTTCATTTACTTCAAGTATTGGTACATATATAATAACTTGACGTTATGGCGTAAAATTTTGTGTTAGTGAATTAGATACGTTTCAGTCCATCATATTTCCATTGACACACTGAAAAAAAATTGGATGCATTTTTTGTCACAAAACTGACTCACTATTGCATGTCATGAATGTATTACGACGCACCTAACCACATACCTTTTCAAGCTTCGGTTGCAAATTGCTGTCTAATTTAACAAAGCCTGAAAACAAGTCAAGGCAGGTCATACATGTTAATACTGCTTTAGATAAACCCTTGAAAAACCTTTTAATGGAACCCTGAACTGATTCACTCATTAATAAAGCAGAATCATATTTTTGCGTCGTCGAATACACTTAATGTACTTATTACTCTTGGGATCACACAGTCATACTCATCCACTCTCGTAGCCCGCCACTGCAACCCTGAGTCGACGAAGGAACGATGACGCGCCCAAGTATGTCAAGATTTCTCTAAGTGTTGAAATCAATTAAGCTCAAGAGATAAAAAATTATGGTTATCGTGGATAGTGTTTTGAATCCTCAGTTTCGCAGACCTTTAAAGGCTGGCCTCAGCTATCAATGTTATTCACTTGCATGTAAGATGATGCACATGTCAACTGAAGAAGAAGGTCAACAATTAATAAAGAAAATAATAATTGAGAAAAGAGGTACTTATGTTACTGGAGCCTCTTCTCTGCCCTAGGCTTGCTCCTTCATATGAATGATGGCCCAACTCTGAAACAAAGAAATCTCAGGGACTTCTTGTGACGTTAAGAGGGATATATTTCCATTGAAGATCCTGAAATTTACTCGCGTGATATATAGAGGGCATTTTTTCCTCACGAGGAAGCTGGATTTGAAGCTGGAAGCACTATTCTGGATCCGTTGTGTCTTTACTAGTAATGATTTGGGGATTCCCAATTATTTTTTGTCATGATCACCGATATGAAAATAAAATTCATCACAATCAAGGCCTTCAAAATTTTGTATAAAATTCTGGTTTTAAGAATTCCATATATTGTTGGACAATTACCCCTAGAGGTAACTTTTGTTACAAAGTTTCACACACACAACAACTGGGGTGTTCTCATGCTCTACAGGAATATTCCAGCCAGTTTTGCTTAGCCCTTCTTGACCCGAGGCGTCTATTGTTCCCGCGGCGGCAATTTGGAGTGTTCGTTACGTCTTGGGCTAGATGAACAGCGTCGATTGTGAATGCTACATTTTGATAAAAATAAGGGTCAAAACCAAATATATTTTCTTCTCAACGAGAAGAAAAATATTTGTCTTCTTTACTGTGAACTTTTCAGTACCAAAATATCCATGTTGATTTCTGCAATAATCTTGTTTTCCGAAATGCAACTGAAGATGTACTTTGTTCAGTCGAACAAGAATCGCTCACTATATCTCACATTCATTTAATTAACTTCCAATCTTTCATGTCTCATAAAACTCATTAACAAGTCAGGTGAATTAGATCTGCTACAACTGCCGCTCGAAACTTCAGCGCGGAAGAAGCGCCTCTCCACATACTGTTTACTGCATTCCTCAAAAAGTCTCTTTCTTAATACTGAACGAAAGAAGATCCGTGGACTTCTGCGAGAAGTTGGACGAAGCCTGCAACTTTGAAAGAACTCTGCACGCCTCGTACTGCTCTTAGACGGCGCCTCAAGTTACGGCCGGCAAGTTAGAGGCAGTGGAGAGCCTGGCAGGGATTTTGCACGACCATCTGTTCCAGCTGCGCACTACCGATATTTGGCAGGTGGTTCACGGGTATCTGTTCCAGATGTGCGCCCCCGATATTTGACAGGTGGTGCGCAGGCATCAACTTCAGCTCTGGACAGTCGATATTTGGCAGGTGGTGCACGGGTATCTGATGCAGCTGTGCACCCCCGATATTTATCATGGGGTGCGCAGGCATCTGCTGCAGTTGCACACCACAGAAATGATAATGTGACAGATTTTCTATCAGAACTCGAAAATGCAGAGTGATTTACTCAACATTATTAGTCAACATTATCTACTAATTCATTAAAATGACCGAACTTTTGAGCGATGAAAACAAATGATCATAATGGGATGAAACAGGGCACCTCTAGGTTACTGATCAGTTCCTGAGTGGAAGTAGTGTAGCAGCAACCACTGCTAAACATTCCTTGTGAACGAACTCAAAATACTTTCTCAGATCTTGGCCTGAGTTTCGTTAGTCATTGAACTTCGTTAACTTCTTATCTTAAAACCTGCAGGATTAAGACTCTGCTTGGTACATGACTTAGCGGATTTCCTTGTCACTTAGAAAAATGACGAACTTAGATTCCCGATTCTCTGTCCTGATCCTAATCCTTAGTCTTCTCAAGCGGGAATATTTCGTAGGCAAAAATGTACAGATTTTCATTTTAAATGATGTCTCTGACGATGTTGTATGATCGACCGCAGGAGAATCCTTCGCTAAATATTGCTTTTAAATAATTTACTCCTAATTTCAGGTAAAAAGATCATGATTTTTTAGATAAAATGTCGACAGTGAGTTTTGCATTAATTTTCGCAAAATTTTTGCATAAAGTATTTTTTGTTCTACTTTCGTCTCCCGTCCCTCAAGAAGCGCCGACAATATTGACAGAGTCTTGGGAAGAAAGTTTTCGTCGTTTAACTTTTTCGCTATTTAAGTTACACGCTACTGAGCTACGCTTGGGTGGTATTGGTTAAGTATTTGATCGTTAGCTCTTGCAACATCCGTTTTTACAACGAACTCCGGAGTCCACTCTCGATCCTGAATTAAATTTGTCAAAATCCGAATCGACGCTGCGTGGTTTGGTGGATCGTACCGAGAATTTTGACTGTCGTCCTCGCACGCCAATGCTGCCGCGGACAAATTGGTTCAGTTCCTCGGAAACTCGCCAATTTAAATCTAGCGTTGTACATAGAAGCTCCCGTACCGGCAACTCACAGCAGTACTAACTACAAAAGTATGTAAAGCAGTATCCCCTGTGCCAATAAATTAATCAACGGTAGTATACTATTATAGCTAGCAGTATACTACTTCTTGACTGAGAGTACCGTTCAATGGATTTGCAAGCATTTGAACTAAGTGGCTACAAAAAAATGATACTCATAATACTTTTTGACATTCACCGACTCCGCAGAAGAACATTGCGAAGCAGAACTTTCACGGTGCGTGCCTGCAACTTTCACGGTGCGTGCTCCCAGCACCTTATTTTACCTCACTAACTCATTCGTGCCAGAATTAATTGCTCACAGTAAATTACCCTTTTTCATTGTTTATTGTTTGAGTATTTGAATGAACACTTGAACGAAAAAATACGAATAGATAATCTATAGCAGGTGCTTTTAGCATCACATATTTTATCTGATGATCAAAAGTGAATTGAAGCCTGCTAAAATTTAAATAACCTTAAAAATATCAATATCTAATTTAGTAAATATGCTGGCAAACACAGAAGAAGACATGCAAGAAGACGACATGTGGAAAGATTTGACTGAAGAAAAGCTCACCCGGCTTTACCTTGCCATGTCACGCCTGCCAACTACCATACCGTGGAGGCGAGTGACCCCGCACTCCGACACAAAAAGCAGGCCTGAAGTTTGCTCCTGCGGGATGCCGGATGGTGAAGACGACACGGTTCTCCCTGCAGTTAGGGCGAGCTTTTTGTTGTATTATGTGACCAATGGACTCTTTCCTTATCTTACAGCTCATTTATAAACAATGAAAAATTTTTTTTCACAATGATAAAACCAAGGTCATAATTCTTAACATAACCTCTTTGGTTTCTTTACTACTGATAAAATAAAATAAAAATAAAAAACAAACGTTTCGGGAATCTCCCATCAAAAGTACGGTCTGAAAAGTATCCAGAAAAATTTATAATCAAAATTACAGACATTAGCAAACCAATTGGATTACACAAACACGGCAAATTTAATGTAGACGAAGAAATTTTGGTGAATATTACCTGCTGGCTATATACGGGGTGTCCCAGAAAAAAAGGAAACCCATTTTCAAATTAGT
>VOMN01103198.1:0-29249 GCA_014899125.1 Orchestia grillus
GCTTTCAAAAAAAGGGGTACATTTTTTTGGAACACTCTGTATAGTGCAGGAATTTCTGAACACAGTTTTGAAATATTCTTGTAGAAGTTAACAACTGCACCAATGTTGACCCTACAATATACTCCCTTCAGTATGATTGTGAAATATTGGGGGTGGAATTCTATTAAAATATGATATCTTATTGCTGTTTAATCTGTATTTTGGACAGGAATGATTAAAAACAGTTGAAAATATACTAACAACTGCACCATGTAGACACAACAGTTTACTTCCTTCAGCATGATTGTGAGCAATGCTTACACAAGATGCTCTGTAGTATGTAGGTATACATGCCTTTTATGAGATTATGACCTCAATTTTTATTACATTAAATGCCCTGAAAGCAATGTCTCAATTAGGACATTATTAAGTTGAATCACTTAGAAAAATTGAATTATGTGCATAAAATGATTTATCATTAAAAAATCTATTGGTAGCAACCTAAAATACTTGCCTGACATTGAGTACTTAGTGTTGTTGGGCTTCTTAAGCATGTTCCCCATCATTGAATGAAAAAGCTGTCATACAAAGTTCTGCTCATGCAAATCGAATTTTCAGCCCTAGTTCCCTCACTCAATAAGCAGTGCTTGTTTTCTTTAGCAACTCGAGTGTGCTGGCTTGAAAACATCTCCGGACTTGAAAATGCAATGCTGCTGGTCTTCTGTAACTGAGAGGCATTAACGTCTTGCACTTGGAAGACTTTATTGCTACACATGCTCCTATCATTTGATTTATCCAATTCCATACCAGTTGATACACTATGCTACACACAAGCTACACAACATTGTGTATTGCTGGCTTCACACTCTTGTTTTACAATTCATTAAAACATAAATTCTGACACTCATAGGAAACCATTTTTGGCAAACAGTTCAGTATGTTAAGTACTTATAAGACTCGTTTGTGTTCTGTTTTGCAGAATAAAAGTGTTTTAAAATAAATACTGCAATTAGGAACTTGGGGATTGGGCATCTACTTCCATCACTCTACTAAGGTTGATGTAGGAGAAGATACTCATTTTATTTTTTCACTTCTCAATCAGGCTCATGTCAACTCGAATCTAGCATTGCATGTAACCTTGTATTATTTTCACGAGAATTGGTGGATGTTTTACATCTGAAAGCTACACAAAACTTTTTTGAAATTCTTCCACGTCTCCCTGAATTTTTATTCATGGAATTAAACTTCAATAACCAGTTTTTGGGATGTTCTCATATTTTTGCTACTCAATTTTATGCAATGGTTATATCAGTAAGATGACTGGAAAAAAATTTGATGGTACAGTGTATCAAAGAAAAATGATTTCTGCATATGTTAACTTGTAATATATTTTTTCTTACCTTATTGCTTTATATGACCTTATCCAGGTTTCTAAATGTTGAAATGTTGCTTGATACTATTTTCCAGTGCACTATGCTACATGTTCACTTCAAACTGCATAATAGGTATAATCTATCTGAAGTATGGGCTTAAAACAGTTATCACTGTTATGGGTAGTGCACTTAGTGGCACCCATGTCATCTATTTTTTATGATAATTGTATTAGATTCAATGTTAGTCCTACAGATATTGGTATCAGCCATTACCTTGATTGCTGTGCATCACTCATACAAGTATGCTTCTCAGTGGGTATAGGATAGGCAATAAGGTTAGGTTAGGTTTGTCTATCTTCCCCTGTGGGATTAGCACCCTCCTAGGGGGGCACTGTTAGGTTGCCTCAGCTAGAAATAAACCTTTGGGACTTCTATCTTTTGTGCCCACTTTGCTTCTTTTCATTTTACTGCCTTCTTTGCTGATTATTC
This sequence comes from Orchestia grillus, assembly GCA_014899125.1. Classification (NCBI taxonomy): domain Eukaryota; kingdom Metazoa; phylum Arthropoda; class Malacostraca; order Amphipoda; family Talitridae; genus Orchestia; species Orchestia grillus. The sequence continues at coordinate 1,842 of VOMN01103198.1, forward strand.
TTTATCTTTTCTTTCTCTTCCTCTTTAACTTACTATTTCTATGTGCAGGGAATCTAGTGTGGGAACACATTTTTTGCATTAATTCCCCATTCTCCAAAGTTCCTTCTCTTTTGGTGTGAGATAGTCCAAGTTACTGAAGTGCTGCCATCTTTACTACCACCGCAACTACTACTACTACTTGTTGAGTTGTTAGGAATAGGATTAAGGTCACCCCAGTTATTTTTATTAAATATTTACTTAAATTAACATCCTACGTATTTCTATTGTGCCAAAATTTAGCTTCTGTGGAATCCAACCTGTAGTATGTAACCAAGTATTGAAAATCGATGTGCCTTCTATAATATGTGTGTATTAAAGTTCTGACATAGTATTGTATTACTGACTGTTAGCTCTTTTTAAAATTGTGGCGAATCTTTCCTCACATTTGCACACTTATGATGCCTAAGCCTGTGCTCCCTAGTTGCTACTACAGGCAAAGTGGGGTATGCCTGAAAATTTATGTTATGAAGTTGCCTCTTCTAGATGAAAATATTTTTGTCTGCTTCTCTTGAGAGATGTTCACTTTTGAACGGAATATTCCATGTCCTTTTCATAACTCCGCAGCTTGAAATTTGCCTCCAGTGTGTAGGCTGTGGGTTTGATGGCTAAGGATTTGTGTCGTGGGTTATTATTGCTTTGCACATGTATGGTACTGCTCTGCTTAATGACAATTATTATCTCCATTTTTACTGGTGTATGTACAGGCATCCAGAGCATTCATTTGTGCAAAAATTGTGTGAACTGGAACATACCATGTGTTATTAATTGTACCCTGATACCAAATTGTCTTTGAAATGTAAATGCTGTTTTGTTCAGATGCCCTCATTTTGATTTTGTAGTTTCTTGTTAGTACCTACTGTTTTAAGTTAGGATAAGGCTTTAGTGTATAAGTTATATGAAAAGGCCAGGTAGTTGATATACTTCCAATTCTTGCTTCATGAAACAAGAAGCTGATATCACTAAAGGGTGTTTCCATCAAGGTGTTTGAATCTGTTTTAGTGGATTGTGTGAGTGATAATATTGTATCACTTTCATTGTATTATTTGAAAATGCCTTGTCTAGTTTTTTCTGAAAGCAGTTAAATGTGATGTTATTCCTCAATCCCTAAGCCTGAGTTGAAGCTTCTATGAAACAGACCCTTTAGCTGTTACTTTTTTATTCTTTGTGGACTTGAGTGATAATGGCTAGTGCAAAGTGCTCAAAATTTCTGGTGGTTGCTGCTCAATTGCTTCTATCACAATGTTCGTGCCCCTCAACTTGGCCTAGAAGTTGACTTGTGAGAGAAACTTCATCAAACATCTTGAATTCGGAAGGTAAGCTCAACTATACTTGTTTTGATATACTTCCTTAAGTGTCTCTCATGATGACAACCAAGGGTCTGTTTCAAGAAGCAATGAGACTCCATGGATGAGAACAAAATTTTGTTTTGCATTGTTTCATCTTGAAAGTTAAAATATATATTGCTTCTTGAAGCAACAATTGGTGTTGAAAAATACTTCACTGTGATTAAAATACTCTATTCTTCTCTTGTGACTTTTTGATACATGGAGTTTCACTTTACATAAAATTAGTGACACTGCAATTCACTATAAATATACCTTACGTGATTTTTTGTTTTTTCAGAAAGAAAAGGCTTCTCCAGCTTTATGTTCGACCAACGTGAGAAGTAACTTGCCTGGATCAAGCAGCTACAACATTCCTGCTTCTGATCCTGTCGAGTCAACTGCCTCTGGAAATTGTGCCTCTGCTTCTCTCGCTTCGGTTGTGTCATACAGCAACCCACTTTTGGTTGATTCTGGGGTTGGACTTAGCAACTATTCATTGATATCATCTTCTGGTGCTAAGGTTGGTCCTGAAATGTTACGTTCTCCCAGAATGTACACTCTCACTGACGCTGGCGCGCAGCCTCAGCAACAGTTTGACTACTGTGTTGCAACTACAACTGATTGTGTTGGAACTACGTCACTGCAGCCACAGAATGTTTCCACGCACCTCAGGGACCTAACCGTGTCACTGGCTGCCTCTACTTCTATTGCTGGTGTTATTCCTCGGCAATATGTAACTCCTAATTTTGCCACGACTCCTATGACGACTCAGGGCTTGTCAGCCTCTATCTTGTCTCCACATAATTCGTCTACAACTGAAAGTAGCTTCAGAGAAGTATCCCATGTTCAAACTTCTAATGCTTCTTTTTATTCCTCAAGTAGCAAAGGGCATCCTTCAAATTTTTTCCCCGGAATCGATGCTGAAACGAGTGTCCTTTCCAGAAATTTAACCTCTCCTGCACTGGCGCATATGAATATTTGCAGGAAGGCCCCGTCATTTACGTCAGTAGTTACTGACTGTGGCCAAGCCAACGTCGGCATGCAGCAAGGGCCCACAATGGATAAAACTCATTGCCTCCGTCCAGCTCAGTTTGAGGAAAGTATTGACACCATTGGCAGGAGAGATACGTCTGTGATTCAGGAGCAGAAGCTTGAGAGAAATAATTCGATATCTCACGTTGTTCATTCTTTTGGAGCCAGTCATACATACCCTGTTTCTCAGAGTGATTCCCAGCTGCAAAATTTGCCACAAGTGAGTAGACTTTCTGGAGCGTTTGAAGACGATGTTAATAAGCACTTAAAATGTAGTGCTAACAGATCCACGAATGTTAAGACCGTTTACTCCGAGTTTGACGATCTGCAGCGCAACAAAGATATGTCGCAAAGAAGTGTAGCTCTGTCTGACGGTAGTATACATGCAGGCATTTGTGTAAGTAACATCACTATGAAAGGAGAATGTTCTGATTCTGATGAACCCAGAATTAATTATTCTTACCCTTACGATATTGGAGATGCTAGTGGCTCTGCTAGGTGCAAGCTGAGTGCTAGTGATGAAGAAATTCCGGGAGAAGTTGAAAATAAAAATTTTATCAGTTCCCTTCCTCACGATTTACAAGAGACTTTCCATAATAAAATTTCCAAGGATAATCAAGTTACTACCAGTGAGGATTTAAGAGCAACTCCTTCAAGGCAACATAAAATCTTCAAGTGTTACGACTGTAATCTCGTGTTCAAAAATAGTACACAGTTGAAAAATCATAGCTGGCGCCACACAGGGCAGAAACCTTACACATGTACGATCTGTCATTCTACTTTCACTCAACACTCAAACTTGAAAACCCATCAGCGAATTCATACTGGTGAAAGACCATTCGCTTGCCTAGACTGCGATGCAACTTTCACCCAAATTTCCAACTTGAGGACACACCAGAAAATACACACTGGCGAAAAGCCATATCAATGTGATGTATGTGAAACTAGATTCTCCCAGATGTCAAATTTGAAGAGCCATAAGCTTATTCACACAGGCGAAAGGCCGTACAAATGTGATGAATGTGGGGCAGATTTTGTTCAGTCGTCTCACTTGAAAAATCATAAAAGAATTCATACAGATGAAAGACCATTTCCTTGTGATAAATGTGGAGCCAAATTTAGACAGTTATCAAACCTCAAAACACACGAAAAAACTCATACTGGCGAAAAACCTTTCATTTGCGACATTTGCGGTTCTGCTTTTGCTCAAAAGTCAAACCTCAAGTCTCACCGAGTGAAGCTTCACCAAGTTCAATACCCCAGTGGAGGCTATAATGCTGGACGCAAGAAGGTTCTCAATGCTTTGAAAAATTGCGTCTGTCCCGAGTGCGGTGCCAAATTTTCTATGATGTCTAACCTCACGATTCACATGAGGATTCACACGGGGGAAAAGCCATTTGCATGTTCTGAGTGTGGCTCGGCGTTTGCCCAGAAGTCAAATTTGAAATCTCACATGCTTACACACGGCTCTGAACGCCCCCATCAATGTTCCGAATGCCATTTAGCTTTTAAGCAAAAAAATAATTTGAAAGCTCACATGCAGAAAAAACATTCATATTTGTTTACAAGCTCTGGTTCTTCTCATAGCAGAGAACAAGATGCAGTAATTACTGACTCGTCTGTGAAGAAAAAAAATTCCGGTGTCAGTATTGGTGAGCCTATTGTTCAGATTCAAGAGTCGACGAGCACTCCTTTCAATTCATCAGATGAAGCTTGTCCAATTGAAGAGGTTTCGATTCCTTGCGATGACGAGGGCGAACAATTTTTTAGTTCCCAAAAAAGCAACGCATCCAAATCGGCCACTTCTTCAACTTCCACTAGCTATCTCGAGAATTCAAAATCTCAAATTCCTGATGGTAAATCTCGAGTTCAAGAAGAAACAAAGTACCAACCTTCTCAAAATAAAAGTCAGTCTGCCAATGGCCAGTTTGCCCAGCAATCCATGAATCTTATAGAATTATCTCATTCTGTTGAACTACAACAGCACAATAGCAATGTTCCACTTGGAATGGAAACAACAGTACGTCAGTTTAATCTTCAACCACAGCATTCAAATCTTTCTAATGCATCTCAAGTACCTTCATCTACAATAACCCCGAGTGTGTCAACATCTAGCATCCAAACCAAAGCTGAACCGAATGAAAATGTCTCTGGCTCAAGTGACAAACAGAGTTTCCCCCTGCAGGAACAGACCCTTTCCAATCAGAATAGTGCATTATTAGCTCATTCAAATTTGGTGAACCCGTCTGCTAACACTGAAAATGAGGCTAGTATGAGTGAGACCTCGAGGGCATTTACATCTTATACTCCATTGTGCTCGTCGTCAACAGAATGTCAAGAACTAAGAACTGGCTTGGCGGCCAATAAGATTTCTGCTTCCTATTCTTATTCTTAAAGATGAGCAAAATATTTTAAAGCTTCGATTTAGTTTTTGCGGTTAGCATTAGAATTTAAGAAAAATTCATGTGCCCGTTTGTGACTACCTATGTTGCATCTAGAGGTGATGCTCGAAAAAGAATAAATGCCAGATGAATATCTACATAAAGTTTTTCATATTTTTGGTGCTAATGACCAATTATACTTGGTCATAGGTATTATGTATTATTAATTTTCCCATGTTTAGCATCCCCATTGTATAACATAAGTCTTTATTTTATAATAAGCAACTGTTAATACCCAGGTTTGATGCAGATTTTAATTGCGCCAGTACCAAACTCGAAGATACCTATGCAAGTATTCAGAATATGTGAAAAATATTGCAATGATTTCACCGATAAAAACCATAGCAATGCAGTTTGTGTTAGCTTGAATTGTATGAATATTATTTATTGTATCATCAATTCTTCATAGTTACAAGCTGTAGCATTAGCCTATAATGATACAACATGGGGTGTGTTGAAAATGTAATTTGATATACCTTGAACTCTCAGTAAGCATCCTTGGGTCTGTTCTCATTATTGATAATCCATAGCTACTTACAATAGAATTTGTCATAATTTTTAGATGCATTGTAGGTTTAGTGGCTTCATTGCATCATTGTTTTATTTGGCTTCTTTTTGATAAAGGAGACCAATATGTTGAACAGCCAGTGTCTTTACGGAATATTTTAGTTTTTTCTCATCTTCAAATTTTTGTCTGTTATGTTTATATTGCTAATTTTTTCTGGCAAAGCCCACTGGAACTTATTGTTTCATATCATGAAGATATCATATTTAATCTTGAGTTACTTTTTTGATCCCTGTGAGTAAGCAGAAATATTGTTTGAAATCTGAGTACAATATTATTAATTATATTTATTGGTACATTCGCCATATATATGTTTGGTAGCATCCTATGCAGCCCACTTTCAGTTCAGGAATTTGTTGCAGTCATTGTGAAATGGTCTTTTGAGTTTTTTATTCATCAAGGATTAATCAATATATTGTGTGAGAAACTGTACTTTTTTATTCTTCCATTATCCAGTTGTGAGATCTTGCATTAAAGCTTTGAAATACCTGTAAAGTACCTCATGTACCAAAATTCTTGTATGCCTCATAAGTTCTGCTAGCAGTCGAAAACTTGCATCCAGACATAATTTCTTATTACAAATTTAAGCTGAAATTTTCAAGATAATAATCATATATGCACTGCATACATTCTAGCAGTACTTGAGTTGAATGCATTAATTACATGATTTTTCTCAATTACATTGAATTATCCAAACTGAGTAAATACAGTAACACATGTAGCATTAATTTTGACTTTGTAAATACTTAGTTTAACTGTAATAGTCATTAGCTTGATCCTGAATTTTAATGGATATGCTGTTTCACAGATTTTACCCTAGGTTGTATAAATGTAGATAATTGTAGATGTTGCATTTCCTGAGGCACTGTCCTGTTTACAGTGTCAGGATCTTTTCACTTTGTAAAGTGGTTGAACAGTATGGTCTTTAGATTCAAATGCTGGGTATATCTTCTGAAAGGTTTTTATTTAATTAACACAATCTCCAGAAGTATGCCAAAGGTAATTTCATTGCTTTGCATCTTGACATTTTACTATATGGAAATTAAGGTTCCTTTGTTCTATTTGAGGTATGCCATTAAAAGCTATGTTTGTTCAATAGAATAGCAAAGTAAAATAATAATGATAGTAACTACTCACTCTGCCTAATTAACAGTAGTTACAGGAGACTATAATGGGTTTATACTAATTGATTTGGCAGGTCAAGATTTGATGCAACCACCTTCAAGCACAATTATCATGATTTGATTCTTTCCTTTGCAAATGATTTGTGTCTTTGCTTACATTATTGATGTACAGTAATTTATTTTCTATCATGAGTGTTACATTTTGTATAATAAAACATGATTGTTAAAGGTGGCTCATCAGGATTTTGTTGTTTATCTTTTTAAAACTTTTTCATGAATTTAAGTGTTTTCAAAACCCCTCACTCTAATGAACATCCTTTACACCCTTTGAATGCTTTTAAACATTAGAAAATACTTGCTTGAGAAACATCCTTATGTATTAACCCTTCAGTGGGCAAGTCACTTCAGTGCTACTGAATTGGTCTTATATAGAATCTTATTATCTGTACACATTGATCAAATCAGTTCTGAAGATTTGCCTTAGCGTAGCCATGCGTATTTGCTTTGTTGTTGGTGGGGTTTCGTTCAATTTTTGTCTTGAGTTGTGCAAGGTCTGTTAGTCTAGTCTTCTGGTATACAATGCTCTTCAGATGTCTGCATGAGAAGTAGTCACATTTTGGGTCTGCAGACTAGTGCACCTAAGTGATGTTCCTTGAAACTAATGATGCAGGGAGCTCTGCTGTCACTGTGATATCTCAATATTATGTCCATGTGCTGAGGACATTTTTGGCTTCAAGGTTCCATTTTCTTCTATATCTTAGCTTTCTGCACACCTGATTTACACAGCAGGAAAAAGCTGCCTCATACACTACCCAACAATTTGGGGCATTATTGAGACATATGTTTGGAGCTCACATAATTTCAAGTATTACCGATATTGCTTAGCTGCCCAGATTTGAAGTCTAGGCTGCCTGTAAAAGAGGGAGATGTCCTGATTGTGCAATGTTCCTTTGGAAAAAGAGTATTTTTCAATGGTATTTTGGACTACACAGTCTAAGCTATGCTTATTACTGGATACTTATGTGTGTTTAGTTGTACTTCTTTTTTTTATGCTAATTTTCTGTCACAATCATTTTTACCAGAGGCTGATTTACTCTTATTGTTCTCTTGTATAAAAGCCTTTGCTTCTCTTGTATTTAGTTTCCTTATCCCATTGAGATGTTGCTTCTGCCACCTCTACTTTTCATCTGTGGCAGATGTTTCTTTGTGCTTATGAAGTCATGAATTTTTTTGTCATTGTACCATTGTTGCTTAATCATTACTTTGGGCTGTAATTATCACTTTATTTCAGGGTAAAGGTAAAGCCTTGCAATAAATTATGATATTACTGCCTCGTCAATAAAGACATCTGAGGTGTTACAAATTTCTGTGACATTATACAGTTCAATTTTTTCCTAATTATGAAAAATCTGTATTGATTTTTTACTATTTCCTGTTGAGCTGAAGTAGTTGTCAATGCTTAATGAGTCCTACTGTGTATAGTACTAGCCATATGCTTCAAATTTCTTGATACATTTAAAAAAGTTTAATGCTATGCCCAACAAATGTTTCATTCAAAATGGAATTGGTGCTTCAATTGGTATACATCTGCCTTTTTATTGAATGTGTGTATAGTTGACAACCCACACCACATAGCCATTGGTCAGGGATTGTGGTATGCTATAGAAGTGGTTGAGTTCACCATGTGTAATTTGTACCATGCATTACTAAGGGTATTTTAAGTGCTTTGTTTCACTGAATATTTGGCTATAATCCAGAAAGTTTATTTTTCTTTCTAAATTGTGCACTGAATAGAAAGTAGAAAGTATCTATGTATCAAAACAAATCTGTCTAAATTCTATATTCAGTGCTTGATATGTTGAAATATATTTCAGATGCAATTTGATACATTTGTAAATAATTGTAACATGTCTTATAGAAGCATCAGAAGAAAGGGTGAGGTCTATATTTTTATCCTGTATGAAGTACAGTAGTGTTCTTTTTATTTACTGTAGATTAGCCAAAGACACTTCAGGAACTGCTCTAGATCAAAGTTTTTTTTTCATTCCATTGGACCGCATATAATGTAAATCTATTGATTCTGCCCTGCAGGGTTCTACCCTTTTCCCTTGTTCACCAGCTGTTGTCACTTCTTGTTCTCTCTCTGTTGATTCCTTGAACGCTTGGCTGAGAGAGAATCAAGATGTGCGACTTAGGTGGGCTGGAGGTACTTCAGTAGTAGCAAGTAACTCACATATAAAAGCTTGTCATAATACGCATCTCAAATGTACACAGTACAGATAGTACACTAATGTGTATTCTAAAATGTGTACCAAATTTTATCCTAAAGATGAAATTTTATTCTTATTACGAAATCTTGTTCCCATTTACACATTGTACCAAGTGCATAATTTCATGCTATATGTAGCAAGTGTTACATATCTAACTCGGTAGTGATTCTTGCCAAGTAAAGAGTTAAGTCAGCATCATTTACATTTTTCAACAGCTGTATAGCAAACATTATGAACTAGTAGATGCATTTGCCAAAAATAATGGAACAAATTATGTTCATTTCTCAAGATGCCCTCTGATTTACCGTATTTCTGAAATGAAATATGTTTTCAGTATCACTGATATGGACTGCCTTCTCTGACAGTATTGCTGATTAGTTAGAAAATATGGACACGGAAATTTTTTCCTATCTAAACCCTGAAGACAGTAACCGCATTGGATGGATGGACCAAGCAAGCATCACTGCACCATCATTATGGAATAGGATTCTACTCTTATGACTAATCATTGAATTACTTTTCAAAGGTTTCCATTGAAAAGGTAACAAATACTTCATTTTTATTTTTCTTCATAGATTTGCTTGTGCAAAAACTTCGTTGAATTTATTGAAGTCGTTGCAAAGAAAAGTTCACTGTGGGTTATAACTTTCAAAATTAGTTTTATTGTTATAGAAGTTAACATGTATTCACATAGTAATGATTTTATTCCTCAATTTTCATTCATTCCCTAATTAATTTCTTATTTACATACTTTTTATGCATTCACACATGCGTAAAACTGAATACACATATGCACTACCCATTCTTGCCTTCCCATCCATTTGGTCTTTGTATTTACTTGAGGTAAAGCCCAGGTCCTCGTGTGAAATGACCTGCATAACCTTGTTTCTCTAGACATTTACTTCATCTTGATAACATTCTTCGTTCTCTGTGGAATTTTTATCTGCTACTGTTAAGACATCATGTGAGTGGGTATTATTGTTCATACCTTTGTATCCTATTAGTATAAATTATCAAAATCCTAATGAATTTTTCTCCGAATTCATTTTCAAATCTTGAAAAGTAGGTTCCTGAAAGTACTGATAATCCCTTTCTATTTTCCAAAATTTAACTTTCAACTGTGATTATATGCAATGCCTTGTTTTAATTAATATGTGAAATTTGGCTCTTTAACTATTATTCTTTGTTTTTCAGCTAATGTTATTCTGTTACAATGTGAGGTGTGTCACAAAATAGCTGTACAAACATGATATTCTTTCCTTACCTGTGTTGTGTCCTTCTATTGTTTCAATTTGTTTGATTGTATGTATTGCTGCATTTTTGTAAAACTGTTGTAGATTACTCATAATCATCACCATATAGATGAAAACTTCTACATTGAAAATTTTAATTCATTTTAGCCCTTTTGTAATGAAATATTTTTGTGATAATGCTGCATTTAGCTATGCACAAGAAAATATATACAGCCCTATGTGTATCTGCAATAAAACTGCATTTAGCATTCTGCCAAAAACTAGTAACATCTGTATGAAATGGGACTTGCATATATTTCTGGTTGATAAAGGGTTAACCTTTATCTGGATTCTATATTTCTGGATTCTAAAATTTTCAGCATGGAGTAATGCTGCCACTGAATTCTCTGTAAAGAAATAGTACAGGAGAACCTTGACTTACAAACATCCCTCAACTTACAAAACACTAAAACAAAGAAATTTGTTTTCACTTAGAAACCAAACCAGTTCTCAACCTCACCAAAAATAATTTGAAGGGAAAATTTTTCATAGTAATGAGATTTTTCTAAATAGAGGGTCTTCATAAGTTGATTTTCCAGTGTACTGCTTAGCTTGTTGCTTGTTAGAGGGAGATGTATACAGCTACGGAGTGTAGATGAGACAATAAAAAACTGGCAATTATAAAAATTTGATAATTTTGAATGAGATCAGTCTCTGAAAGCAAGTCTGCTAGATAACAAGATGATCTTGAGAAGATCTGTCTAGTGTTTGCACAAATTTTTTTGCTATTGAATGAATCACTTTCAGTTTTAGAACATTTATGTAACTTGATAAAATTAGTCCATTTTGCTCAAAGTATTTTTCCCAATTTTGTGAAAGAAAATGAATAATGCGTAGAAAATTGAATATTTAGTGATTTTAAATGCTACTAGTACCCCAATTTGTGCAATAAAACTATGGGGGGTTAGCATCATTACATGTTTCGATGTTGGGAACGAATGTTTTTGCAAATTTTTTATGAAACTGTTTTGAAACTAGTTTTATCAAACTTTACCAAAAAAAATTAGGATATTTTCATATTGTTGATAATTTTTCAAATGTTAGAAAATAAAAAATTTAGAATCGGAAACAGGATCGTAGACTGAACTGCTCTGGGGTGAGGGTAAGCTCCTTCTTAATTCATGTGCCCGAGTGCAGTGTAGCAGGCACGGCACTTGAATAGAAGCATTTATAATTGATTTTATAATGTAACAATGCATCATTTCTCAGTAAAAATATGTATAACTTTGTCAGAGTGATATTTCTATTTTCTTTCTTTGGCCAAAGTGCAGTCAGTATTGCAGGTACAGTTTTAAAACTTTGATTTGTTGTATGCAAAGTGTGGATCTAAAATGTCTTGTGATGAAAAATGTTTTAAACATTTGAAATGAACTCCAAGAGGTGGTCACCTCAAGGAAGAAAGTGAATTGTGAATTTAGAAAGATGCTGTGAAGTGCATGCTATCTGAAGACCAAGCAGTGCAAGTATGGGGATTCAGTGCTCTGAGTATTTGTTTAATGTAAGAGGTTATTGAAATATGCTTGTGATTGGAGTAGTGAAAGCTGCCAGAGTTAAGGAAATATTTTACAAGCATTAAATGAGGGATGCTAGTGAGCAAGAAGGGAAGATAAGTGTTATGGAAGTAAAGGACATAAATTTAGGGGACATCCAAGTTGGATGGTCACATAGTAGTGTTTGAAAATAATGAAATGTTAGTAATGCATACTAATTTGCTGTGGTCTGAATGACTTTTGTATAGACTTGATTTTCCTGTTGTGGAAGGGAAAGATGATGAGTAAGATCATTCAAGTCCATTTTTCAGTTGTTTTGGTGGAAGGTAGGGTACTGATGCATTAATTCAATGTGAGTGGAACATAGTACAGTGATGTAGTAATAGCAGCAGCAGCAGCCATAGCTGTGCTGAGTTAGGAGATGTTAGGGATGGCAGTTTTGTGTTCATAGCAAAATAAGTTTGTTGTATTTAACTGAAAGGAGTGATATTGATTAGGTCTTCATTACTTCTTAGGAATCCCATGATTGAGTTGATTGAGGGGTACATTTCAGCTACTCAGGCTGTGATGGTTATGATTGTTGATAGTGCAGTGAAGAGTGAGTCGGTAGAGGATGTGGTAAATTGTGGGTTCCCAGTGCAGGTGGGATTGAGACTGTGTTGCTGAATAGTTGATGTGCATATGAATGATGTGATGGTGCGTTCATGAGTTTCTAGAAATATCATTTAGTTTACCACATTGGCCGCGAAACGAGCCACCGGTGGGTCATTTTGCCCCTAGGAAAATAATATCATTGCAGCCAATGTGTTAAAAGATTAGATTCATCTGCTCTTTGCACATGTTACTTTAGAAGCTGAATTAGGAAAAAAATTGCAGGAATTGATTTTGGAGAATTATACACTAGAAAAAAAACACATGCAAATTTCTATCAAAGTAAATTGAGTTGACATGTTTCCAGGAATGGATAAAAATCAAATGAGCAGCAATGGTAGAATAAAAAAAAATTCCTGAATACTTGGAGCTCTGTGTTCCTTCACAAGGTTTATTTTTTCGATAGCTGGGTAATTTTTTTAGAATTGTGTGAGGAGCACAAATGTGGTTGAGTACACAGAGGCACTGGACATGCTGTGAGCAGTTGAAACGGTAATAGCTTCTGTTCTCTAGGAGTAAGAACTAAGAATTTGAAGGTGTTAGTCACATCACTCAGCATAGGTTAGGCATTAGATTTGGCAGTACCTGTGCCCAATTATGGACGAGGGTCTTTGGACTGAAAGCCCGTGTTTAGCAACTGCATGATTGATCTGACTGGTCCACGGCTTCCGGTGTCCTCTGGATAAGAATAAGGACTGTGCCTAGGTGTGTTAAAATTCATTCATGATTTTCTCTGTAAATAATATCATAATTTTTCAATATGGTTTCTGTTTCATCTGTTTGATCAATAATTGAATTGACTTCATTGTGCATAAATGAATTTTCCTTCACTCTATCATTCTTCTGTGTATCCTTGTGTACAAATCCAATTTTTTTGAATTTGTAGTATTGGCTACTATGCTGCTGTCTTTAACTAACCGATACAAGTTAAGTGTCTGTACTATTGTATTCGTTGGTTCATTTAAATAAAGGAAGCTTTAATTTGTCTTCATTTTTATTGTACTTCCCTGCCATTTATAAAAGTTGGCCAATGAGCTAATATGTAATACCTGGTGAAACTATGGTTGAGAGTAAATATAGAGTAAATATATTTATGACTGAAATTTTAGGAATGATGAAATGCCTTTAACTTTCATTGTTTCAAGAGTGCATACAATTTGCCTTGTGAGTAGTTTTCCATAGTACAGAATTGGTCAAAAAGAAATGAACATTATTTTTGTAAGAGGGTAATTGTGAGAGAGGCTTGTTATGTTAGGAATGCAAAACTTCCTAGATTTGAACATTAGCAATTCACATGATCATTTGTCACTTCAAAACAAACTTATGACCTTATTCATATGCAATTCATAGTTTCCAACTGATGTTGGAGTTTAATGTTGAAATGTTCAGTCAAATTTGCCAAGCTTGAGCTACAGTCTGAAGCCATAGCTGATGTAAGAGGCATGTATGTGATAAACCTTAAGAACTTCTTGATGCCTAATTTTTCTTGAAATAGCTACTATGTACAGGGGACACAGAAAAATGAGAACTCATGAAATGCATAGTAGATGTGTTGCCATCTACAGAATGCAGTTTTCAAACATTGGTGATTTTAGATTACTCTCTTGAATGACAGATTGTAGTGGTTCAATTGTTGATATCAGAATTTTTTGTTGTTTTTCTACTTTTATTGTGTTTTTCCAAAAGATGTAATTTTTCTATCATCCAGTGTAAACAGGGTGTTACATAAAATATTACCAGACTATTTTGAATGTTGAAGTATTTCAAATATTGTACTATTTAATATTGCATTACATATCATAAATCAAGCATCAGTTATATTTTTTATAATATTAAAATTAAATTATACACTATTCCCTAAACACAACATTTTTATGTCTCCTAAGATTGTTCAGGAAATGCTGCAAGTTTTCTGGCCAGCTACAGCCGTCGTTCTGCACTTATCAAGTGTTAGCGAACGATCCAACTTTGGTAACATTTTTTGCCTCACCCGATGTATTTTCACCACTAATTCATGGGTATTAATGGACCACTGAGCACTGATAGCTGGTGGTTATACTGAGGTCCCATGAAATGTTGAGATAGTGACGCCTGGTTAGATGTTGAGTTTATGATACCTCCTGGTCAGATGTTGAGTTTATGATACCTCCTGGTCAGATGTTGAGGTTATGATGCCTCCTGGTCAGATGTTGATGTTATGATGCCTCCTGGTCAGATGTTGAGGTTATGATGCCTCCATGTCAGATGTTGAGTTTATGATGCCTCCTGGTCAGATGTTGAGTTCATGATGCCTCCTGGTCAAATTAGCCTAAACTGTAAAATGCAACTGAGCTTCAAGGCTGAGCACCTAGTCATGCTCATGAACTGCATGTGTACAAGTCTACCCATTGTTTTGAGAGGTAATATGTTGAGCCTTTCTACATAAGGAAGAGTGAGTATACATACTGTATGTACTAATATTTTTTTTTTTTGGGATCTTTGTATTTTGGGAAGAATTATTTGACTGATTGCTTCTGGAACTGTAAATTATACTTCTTTGGTTTGAGTTGAAATATTATTATATTGTTTATATTTTTTGAATGCAGTTATTTCAATGATGCCCCTATTAGCTTTTAAACCCATTACTCTTGAATGGACTCCATGAAGGGGTATTATTGGGAGTATATCATCAAATGCACTTAGTAAGCGTTGGGCATAGTGAATTATAGAACAAGCTTTTATGAAAGTTGAGAAAGTTCAAAGTTTTGATTTATTTCCTATTTTCCACCTAGACTAATGAACATAACCTGACTAAATATGTGTGATGCTGAACTGCACCATACTGACTTGATAAGTGGTTGAACTTGTGTCAGCTGCCCCTGACAGCTCGTGCTGATTCAAGCCTTCTCTTTTAGTGTGCTCTTGAGAGGAGGATCCTTTCGCTGTGTTGAGATTTTTTATTCTTCAAAGCAATTATACCTACTCAATACTTACTGTACTTGCTGTATTAGCCTGCTACAGATGTAGGTGTTGAGCTGCTTTGTTAATAATTGTGTCATGTTGTGTTACCGAGGGTCATGAGTTTAGTTTTATGTTTTCTTAGCTTTCTGGCTTCTTTTCAAAGAGACCAAAGCTTGCAATGCCTCTTCTGACATCTATTGCTGTCTTTTGTGCCTAGACATCAATACTGTCTGTGCGGTGAAGTGACTTAATTTAATTTTCAATGAGTTTTTCTAAAAAGTTGTTTATGAGCACCTATGAGTGCCGAATTTACATGGTTTGTTCGTCTAATTCACGATACCATTTCTCTCAAATACACAGTACATTTTACCATGTCGAATTCTAAGAACAGTACCAAACACGCCTATCCTAGCTGCACCAAAAGTTACAGTGCCGCGCTCGAATGATGCGCAAGTTTGATTGGCGGACGTGTGGTCTTCAGCATAGGTTTAGCTCCTTGACCGTTGTAAAGAAAAACCCTGAGTGCTGATGCTGAATTTGTTTTTGCAGGTGTCCTTGGGAGGCGCTGTGGCCGTGCAGCAGTTCAAGACACTGTCCCAGCATGGCTCCGAGCGCACCTACAGTGACGAGTTCGTGCGCCCCGACCATGCTGGGTCCGAGAGGGTGGACGGCAGTGACAGTACCCTCACATCTGATGTGTCCTCTACTGTGGCAGCAACTTCTCTGTGCTCCCCTCACCCTCGCCTTATTAGCCCGAGCAGCATTAGCTATGGCAGTGCCCATAGAGAAATGACCTCATTGGCGCACTGCTCTTCTTTTAATGGAGGAGCAGAGGGTCCTGCGTCTAATTACTTCACTCCTCAAGGTTTGCCCTCTCCTAAAACACCCAAACTAGGGCTGGAACTGTACGCTAAAGACGCTAGTGAAGATGAGAGGTACGGTGGTCCTGCTTCGAGGCTTACGTCCACGTCTCAAAATCGTGGCTACCAAATTGCAGCTTCTGATGAGCATGTCAGAACTCATGGGGCGGGGGCGATTGAGGCGCACTTGAGAACGAATGACCTGGGTAGTGACCGTGTGAGCGATAGGCGGCCATCTGTGTTGGAGCACCAGTCACAAAGTAACATAGGTGAACTGAGGGGTACCTTGGATGGCCCGCTCAGCCAGAATGCCAGCGTACACTTCAAGCCAATGGCTGACACTTCTGATTCTAGCAGTCATAGTTCTTTGAAAACGTCTACTATTCATTCTAATTCTGCTGGCTTTAAAATGAATGATGCTGTTTTGGCTAATGAAACGGAAAGTGCATCTCACAATGGTCGCAGTTACGCTCCCAACTCGGAGCACAAGTATGAAAGCAATCACGATAGGAGTTTACCTCTGATGAATGACAGCTTCAACAGTACGCAGAGTGATACCCCTGTCAGCATCAAGAGTTGGCAGAGAATGTCACCAACATTTCGGCTAAGAGAAGAAATGAGCGTTTCTGATAATAAGGATGAGGTTGCGTACGCTCGGCATCTAGAATCTTCGACTGAAAACTTGCAAGCACATCCCTTGCGCTTCACTCACGACACTCACTCTCGTTCTAACATCGATGCCCAGCGGATGGTGCAGGAAAGCTTACGTGCTTACTTCCCCAGCGTGGGTCAACCTTCCCTAGAAATTTATCGTAGCAGCAGCGGCAGCAGCAGCAACAACACGCACGTTTCATCCATCATCGAGTACGGTAGCTCCCGAAGTGGATCACAGGATGACCACGACTCGAGTTTTCACAGTGACTACAGAGAGAGAAAAACTGGGTTCTCATTGAATGGCTCTTCAGATCAAGACATGCCTGTCACACGCAGCATGAGTGTCACTTCAGACGCTTCCCAGTGCGTTCCAGAAAACTTGTGTCTTAGTGAAGCTCATCATCTGAGACACTTGGGCTCTGGCCGATTGAATCATCTGCCGTCTTCATTGGAAAGCACCATGCACCACAGAGACGCTCATCATACTTCACCGCTCTTTTCTCAGTCATTGTTGCCCCCAATACAACAACTTCCGGAACCTTCTATGACTCCCTTGAGCAGTCGTGTCCCTGACTCTCCCTTGCCTCCCACCAACGACCACCAACACGAGTCTCCCATGCCTCTCTTGAGAAATGCACCTCTAGATTCCACCATGTCCATCATGACTAATTCTCCCACAGAGTCTCCTATGAGTGCTATAGATTGCTACCAGCCACATTTTTCATCATCAGTCCTCAGCCAGGCCTCAGAGCCGTCTTTGACGATGCACTATTCTTCTGCTCAGACGGTCGAGCGTTCAAATCGTGCCCACAACTCTGGGGTGCAGCAGCGATCGGTGCATTTCGTTTGCCCCAAGACTCCGAGTGCTTCTCAACACCGTTCAGATGTCAAGGTGTCATTTCCTAGTCAGTTTCAAGTCAACAGCTTCCCTTCACCAGACTCGTCTATGGTCCCCAGCCAATGCACGTCCCTCCGTTCATCTGATGCTGCATTCGGCTCATCACAATCACAGTTCGTGGACCACTCCACCAGCGAGCTGTTTTCCACGCAGTCACGCATTGCTGACCATGCACAACACGCAGACAGACCACCGTCAGTGTCGCAAGCTTTCATTGAATCTCCGCACCCCCACAATTCCTACATATTGCAACAGCGGCCGATCAACCATCATTACAAAGATTTGGACCCTCAAGAAACTCTGAGAGAAGTGGAACCTTTAATGTCATCGTCCAGAATTAACTTGGTGGGTAATGTCAATGAGACTCATTTCACAGGGTCGACTTCACCTTGTGATGGTCACAGCAACGTTGACGCGAGCTCGGGCTTGGTGTACGCGAGGATGCCGGACACAGGCTTGCAAGCTAGCACCAGGAGCCCTGCTCCACACGTGCGCCAGGACTACCCCCTGCCCTCCATGTCCACCCATTATGACGTCACTCCAGACTCGACGTGCTCACCGGCCAACTTCCATGACTCGGCATTCAAATACAACCAGGACTCCATTAAATACAGTCCCGAGTCGGTGAAATATAGCCCTGAAACTGCAGCCAAATTTGCCTTCAGCAACATGGACATGAAGTGTTCCTCACGATACATGGAGCCGTGCAATGCCGTGGATCTGCAGCACCAATCGATGGTGAGCTCTCAAAATAACGGGCCTCTGGTGCCGTCACAAGTGCCCCCTCCACCGTCCCCTATGCACCTGGACCCTTGCCACTACTACAGCACTGCCCCGTATTCTCCTCATGGCACCCTTCCTGCCCAGCAGCTCATGCCATTCAACTCTCAGCCTGATCACTGCATTGACAGGGACGGTATGCTCATCGACAAGTTTGATCGCATCTATCAAGACGTGAAGCCTTTTGATCAAGAGTACCCCATGTCAGTGAGGCCCACCCAAGTCATGTCACCCGAGCCTGGAGTTGCTCGGCCCCCGAGACTAAAGAAGCCCAAGGAGCCGAAGCCTCCTCGTGTGCCTGTGGTACACAAATGCAAGGAGTGCGAGCGGGTGTTCAAGAACAGCACCCAGCTCAAAAACCACATGTGGCGTCACACCGGTGAGAAGCCCTTCACGTGTGACGAGTGTGGGTCCAAGTTTACTCAGCAGGGCAACTTGAGAGCCCATCGGCGCATCCATACGGGCGAGAGGCCGTACGAGTGTCCGATATGCAAGCACTGCTTCACGCAGCTGTCAACCCTCAAGACGCATCAAAAGATTCATTCTGACGAGCGCCCGCACAAGTGCACACTCTGTGAGGCTGCTTTCCGCCAAGTTGCCAACCTCAAAACTCACCAAGTCACTCACACCGGAGAGCGGCCACACAAGTGTGAGATGTGTGACAAAGCTTTCACTCAGAAATCTAATCTCAAAGCCCACAAAAACCGAGTTCACAATCCAGACGGGTCTTTTTCGGCCAGCAGCCGTCGTGGCCGGAAGAAGAATTTGACGGCAGTGAAGCCATTCTCGTGTGTGGAGTGCGCAGCGAAGTTCACCATGATGAGCAATCTTAAAATCCACATGAAGCTGCACGCAGGGGCCCGTAACCACGTGTGCGACATGTGCGGTGCCGCGTTCTCTCAGCGCACCAACCTGAAGGCGCACGTGCAGCGCATGCACAATTCTTCTCATAAGAAGCTCAAGTGCGACGAGTGTCCCTCCAGCTTCCGGCTGAAGCGGTGTCTCAAAGCTCACAAGAGGAAGCGCCACCCCATAAAGAGTTTGAAAATCAAAATTCTAGGCGAGTCCAAGTATTATATGAGGGAGAGAAGTGGTCCAGACATGCTGGAGGATGAGGAGGCCGAGGAGGGAGAAGATCGTTCTTACATTGCTGAGCCAATTGTGCAGCTCAAAGAGCCAAAGCAGGAACCGGATGATGCTCCTGAAAGTCCTTTGCTTAACCGCCCTATGGATTATTTTGCATCAGTGCCTGGGGAAGAAGAAGAGCATTCTTACCCTAAGGAAGGCCCTCCTTGTGCAACTAGCATAAAACAGGAAGACAAATCAAACCTGCCTGCACTGGATGCCGATAGAGAAAATTATTTGTTGCAAACTGATGCCCAGATTGAAACTCGAACCTTACCTACCTTCAGTGAGAGCTCAATGGCCTCCCAACCTGGTGTTCTCGCCTCCCAGGCAGCTGACAAGAGGAGTATAAGCGTTGAAGAAACCAAGCAAATAATCTCGTCGCAGCCCCTTGTTGGAATGGCGGGCCCTGTTGAAGGTGGCAGTGACACGGGTCCTGCTGCTGATCTCAGGTCTGTTACTCAGTCTAAAGTCAACTCTGCCATCACGCTCGTCGAAAACATCGTCAGCCATTTGGACAGCAATAAGAATTCCGCGAACTTGTGCAGCAGCATTGCCAACAAAAGTTTGGAGCCTTGCTTGGGAGGGAATTTGTGCCAAAGTGAAGTCTATGGGGGCAAGAAGGACATCAGTTTCGTGCCCACACCCGGTGACTCGATCGAGAAAGTAACTCAGCAACTGACGGTACATTTGGAGAGACTGGCGGAGGAGTTCAAGCAGGACCGCTGCAAGGATGATCAGTCACAGCAATGCATCTCAACTACCAGAGCAGAGAACCACCAGTTGGGTGACCAATGCGAGGTGAGCGTCTCGGGTGACCAATGCGAGGTGAACGTTTCGGGTGACCAATCAAACAATGGGTCGCCAAGTGTCCCCTACCATTCAGAAGGGCATCACACGTCTCCCCTTCTGCATGCGGGAGAGATGACCACTTCGCCTCAGGCAAGGAGCGCTGATCAACCACCCGAGTGTGGCAGTTCCCCTCCACTGCAGCGTCCTCACGGGGAGGGCGCTTGTGAGAGAGCCTCCCCTTGCTGTCCCAACGCTGGTGAACCCCCGCACTCGCTTGAGGGAGGAGGGGGTGGTGGGGAGGCATCTGTTCCGAAAGACTCGCTTCGAGATATACCCTCCTCTTTTCTCTACGAGAGAAGAAGAGATGAAAGAGAGGAAGAAATTAGAGCGCAAGAATCACGAGATGGCGTTGAGCGGAGCCAGAGAGGAATGAGTGGAGAAGAGACTGGCGTTGAGCACCTCAGCAGAAGCAGCAGTTGTACCAAAGAAGAATCTGTGCAGAGCAACAAAACTGTGTATGCATCCAGCTCGGCGGGAGGTTCTCAGGCCCTGCACCCAGAATCAAACTTTCTTCCAGTGCAATCTAAAAAACACACATAGCGTCAAATTTTTTACTCCGATATAATTATTATTATTACTATTATTATTATTATTATAATTATTCAGAATAGCTATGTAGCTTGTAGTAGCCATGTAAGGAGAATTTTTCCCGAATAATTTCTTTGGCTTTTTTATCGTTGTTATTGCTAAGTGTGGAAACCTTACTAGTTATAGCTTTTTAAATGCGCTACTACAAGTAAAACACTTATCTCTCTAGTATAAGGATTTTGAGATTGTAATACCACTGGAGTCATGTTGATTCGTATAGATCTTTTTACCTCCACGTCATTGTTAACCTACTTAATATTAGTTTATACTACTACTACGAATATTATATGGTTTTTGAAATTCCTTTACTTTTACTAGACTTTAAGGACCTAGTTCACTCCTCTCTACTGCTGCGCCTTCGTCAGTACTTGTTACCGTGCGCCCTTTGATGTCAGTACTCCCATGGGGCACAGCGGCGCCCAGCTCTCCTTTGTATGTTGGTTGGGTTGCTCCATAAATTGGTTTCGCGCTCGCCTCAAAGTTTTTTAGCTGAACTTTTGACTGTCGCGCTTCTCCCCAGCTGTCGCTGATGCAATGCCAAGCGGTGGTTCGTCTTGATTGTCATTTCATTCACAGCGGAATGTATTATAGGTTTTCTTAACTTTTTCGAGCGTGCTTCTGTTGTTCCTTAATTAAATGTGAGGGAGGTGTGCACCACAAACCTGCGCTGATGATTTTTTCTTGTGTAACTCTTTGCGTTGCAATGGGCCATGTGATGACGTGTTGTTTCTCCACTGGCTTTCATGGTATTCAAATTCTCAGCAGGGTGCTACGAAGAGGTAGCTTTCGAAACACGTCTCTCGTTGCCAACGGATTGAATTAAAATAGTCCGAATGCAAAGGAGAAGATCTAAGTTCCCTCACTGGAGATCACCATCAAATGGGCTGTCACAAATGAAAGGCAAAATGCGCTTTACATGCGGGGGAAATTCGTGTTTTGTGATACATTTTTATTTTTAATGCACCCTGGCCCCCGTTGGCCTTCGTGGCCGATGTCCCGACTTCTTTCCTTTTAGCGCGCATCACACTTTTGTTGGTGGAACTCCAGGTGTTGAATGTGTCAGGTACTGAGTGCAGCTGGGGGGCTGTGCCCCCGCCTCTTGCCCTGAAGCTCCCTACTCGCTCGAGTGAGCACTTGAACATTTAATTAATCTGTTCTGGGGACGTTTGGGAGCGCTATTTCTTATCAGGTCTGGGGACGTTTTGAAGCGCTATTTTTATCAGTTCTGGGGACGTTTGGGAGCGTTATTTTTATCAGTTCTGCAGCTCTGGGGACGTTTGGGAGCGCTTTTTCTTATCAGTTCTGGGGACATTTGGGAGCGCTCTTTCTTATCAGTTCTGGGGACGTTTGGGAGCGCTCTTTCTTATCAGTTCTGGGGACGTTTGGGAGCGCTATTTCTTATCAGTTCTGGGAACTTGTTTCTGAGGGCCTAAATGCGCGATGGTCTGCCAAGAAACAACTTCTTTTCTGCTATATTTCTCGATTTCGCTCCTCTAGCTCGCTGAGCCCATGCGCCTCACATTTTGCGTGGGCAGTAAACCCGCGCGCGTGAATTGTTAATTTAGTCGTGCCTGCTGATGGGCATTTGGTGGCTGCAAATCGGCCTGCCACTAGCAGGTCTGAAAATCGGCCTGCCACTAGCAGGTCTGCAAATCGGCCTGCCACTAGCAGGTCTGCAAATCGGCCTGCCACTAGTAGGTCTGCAAATCGGCCTGCCACTAGCAGGTCTGAAAATCGGCCTGCCACTAGTAGATCTGACCCCGGATGGTTGGCCAGTTGCATGACTGGAGCCCAAGCGTTCATCTCATGGTGTCTATTTCCAAAGATTTCATCAATTGTTTTTGCATTAAATTTATGAGTTTGTTTTGTTTGTTACATTCATTTATTTGTTAACTATTTACAAATATATACAGATATATGAATCAATCTATAGATACATCTATGCTAGCTACCACTATTTTTCTTATAAGTAAGGCATATAGTTTTAGTTTGAATAGAGCCGCAATTGATGGGCTATCTACGCTTTATTGCACTTTTTCATATACTTATCAATTAATTAATTACATTTGAATAATCTTAGTCCGTATGACGATTAATTAAGCTATATATTTGATTCGCTTTGTTCTTGGAAATATTGTTGTAGAGGAAAAATTGGTCCAGTGCCGTACCGGAATGTTGCTGTTACTGTAAGGTCCGGTGGTGCGAGTGCTGCTTGCTGTACCGTGTCGTGCTGCCCTTATACATATCGTCTGCGCGGCCGCTAGGTCGGCGGCGGGCCTCTATGCGCCGCTGACATTTTCAAGTGCCTCTCTCTTCCTTAGAAAATGTTGCGATGCAAAAGTCAGTCTCATGCATCTGTAGAGTTTAAATTCCGTTGTGTGGCAGTGTAGTTTCTTCAGAGTAGGGCAAACGAGACAAGTCACTGTATGCTGAGTGCCATGATACTTGAAAAAAAACACTCGATATTCTCCCCGTTATCTTTAGTGTGAACTTTTGTTGTCTCCAGCATCGGTATGTAAGATATTCTACAAATGCCTTGTCCTGTCGACGTTTGCCACCATTGAGCGTGTACAATTTACTCTACGTAATGTAGGGTGAACAATCCTCTAGTTAATCTGAGAATTCTCTAAGCCATCGTGCGTAGTGTCGATAGAGAACTGGACTCTGGTGAAGCTCTTGGAACCTTAAAACACTTTGACCGCATCGTGCGCCATACAAGGCATGTAACTTTTAACCTAACTTAGGCAAAGCAGTAACACATGTGATACAAATTGTAAGCTTTCATGAAATTTGCGTTCATTTCTCGTATGTGCTAGTTTAGATTAGAAGGAAAATTGATAGAACAACGAAATTTGTTAGAACAAAATCCGTCATTTTCAAATTCACCATTTTCAAATTCGCAACCGAGATATTTGTTGATGTGAAATTTTACGTGTGTGGAGAATTGCTGTTAAAGTGTCGAATGACGTTACGTCGGTCCCTGCCTACACAGTGCGTAGCAGGGATACGTTCACCTGAATCCATGCGCGTTGTCTACTTAGGTCATTCTGGTCATTTCGAAGGGCGAAGGTGTGCGCTGTTACATCACAACGGGTAGGAAAAATTAAGCGTAATTTCTACGGTGCGAGTGTGTTACCCCGTGATCTTTCTAAGTACTTGAGCAACATTTCTTCTCGTTGCCATAGAAGTTACTCGAGTCCGAAGTAACTTAAGGAAGGGTGGTTCCTGCCTATGCCAGGGTGTTGAGGTGGGCATGTTCATTGAATCACAGCATCAGGTTTCGTAGCGTGAGCAGTAAATCTCTTTAGACGACCTTCATTTCTCGATTTGAGGACGCCGATGATATTAATCTATCCTGTAAATTTCCAGTAAGAAGCTTTACTCTGTATTGATGAAGGGTTGCATGCTTGAAAGGTACTTTCCCAATGGACTTGAATGTTATTGGGAGATGAAGTGCGTGTGCTTGCTTTGCTGCAGCGCGTCTTGCGTGTCAGGTGCCGTGATTATCTAATTGGGGGCAGGTTGGCTGCCCTGCCCCGCCCTCAACACAGCTCTTCTTGCAGTGACTGACTCGTGATGTCTGAAGTTGCCGTCAGACCCTCACCCACTGATCTCTGCACATCACCTTGATACCGCATCACCCTTTCAAGCTGATACCCGCATCGCCTTCACGAGCTGATACCCGCATCGCCTNATCGCCTTCACAAGCTGATACCCGCATCGCCTTCACGAGCCGATACCTTCACCCACAAAACAGCTGTGTTCGCCACGCTGCCGTTCAGTTTTCAAGTGTCTAGAAGCCTGCTTTGACGGCCTGCAGCTCTAGGGACAACAGGGTCGGGCTGTCGTTTAATGTTGCGTCGTGTTGTCCGAGGGGTGGAGCCGATCTGTGGTGTCTACGTCAGATTTCTGTGCAACTCGGTTCCTGTGTGTCTTATGTTCACCTGTCAGAAATGGTACAAAATTGTTGTTGTGGAATACGGCGTCTTTGGCCATGCCCCTACTTCGCGAAACTTCCTCTTAAGTGCATTTGGGTTGTTGAATTTCGATATTGGACGCATTTTTGACGTTCCAGCTCGGCGGGCTTCCTTCCGGCCGAAGTGCCGTTGACATCACTCATGTGCAACTCTGTTAAATTTTGACTAGCGTTATGGGGCGTGAACTGAACGTGTTATCCCCGTCGTCTGTTTCGCGTGTGCCAACGCGCACTTATTGCCAGACTCCTCTGTTGAATGACGTCGCTTGCACGATGGGATGGATGGCTGTGTTCAGTAGAGCGACTTCGTCAAGCCAGAATCAGATGGTGCTGTTTCGAATGCGGGTACGATAGGAGTGTGTCTCTTTTTTTTTACTTTTACATTTGTCTCAGCTGTGGGGGATTGAGCTTGCTTATCGTCAGCGAGCTTCTTCTTAAAGTTTCGAATAGTCAAACTATTACAGTCATGTAAACTTTAAATGCAATACGGTGGCATTACTGGAGGCTTTATAATCTCAGTCACTAAAGTAAACATTAAGGTGTAAATTATGTAGCTTAGTGCGTCAAATTATCTGTTTACGCTCTTAATAGATTCTCCTTCTTTGAACTTTTTTGACTACCATACGCTTTATGTAGTTAAGTCTCGTAGTTCTACAGTGAGTGTAGGTAACTGATGCCATCATAACTACGTCAAGTCTAATACCTTAATAGCTCGAGCTGGTGTAGTTTTGGTCTCATTGCGAGCAGGCGTATCCGCGCTACGCTCCTACATCAGTGTCTCATTGCGAGCAGGCGTATCCGCGCTACGAAGTTGCCCGCAATTCATGTGGAGCAGCAGCACGTGACGCGCTCACTTGTGCGTCAGTACAAACGAGATTCCGAAATAATTTAGGTAGCTAGTTTTGATGTCTCTGTTCCTCGGTTCATGTCGATGACAGCTTTGCTCCTCTCTCCGTTGTACTACGATTGATGAATCTCAAAATGTTCCTTCTCAAATATTCTGTCTACTCTGTTATACAACTATCGAGTTGTTGCCCTATCATGTGTGCTTCTTTAGTAATGCAGACAATATTGTGTCGGTATCGCCTGCGGAATCCTGTTCTGTTTCTCATGTGCATTGGGTGGCTCAAAGCATAATTCTTTCAAGTCAAGAGCTTACGACGAAGTAAAGTGGTAACTTGTTATGTTGAGTAGCTACCTATTGTGTTGAGTGGTCACCTATTTTGTTGAGTGGCCACCTAATGTGTTGAGTGGCCACCTATTGTGTTGAGCGGCCACCTAATGTGTTGAGTGGTCACCTACTGTGTTGAGTGGCCACCTATTGTGTTGAGTGGTCACCTATTATGTTGAGTGGCTACCCTCTGACCCCTACCATACTGAGGTAGCTGCGTGATATCCTAGACTCGCCTCCCCTGACATTCCTCTGCTACCTGTGGTTTTGCAGCGCCCAATTTCTGTACAGGAATCACAATTGTTGCCTCCGTTGTCGTCTCTCGAGAGAATTTAAAGTTATTACCTTTTTAAGAGTCTCATGCTTACGCTTATTGTGACTGTTGGATCTGATTTTCCGTTACACCGCTCGATTTATTTATATTTTATCCTGTAGAATTTATGACATTCACATCTCTCGTTTCTCTAAATTAGGTCTTTTCTCCACAGGCACCCCGACCTATGCAATGTGTATTTTTTGTGAGTTGTTTGTCATTAATGGGAATAATTCAGGATTGCAACTAGAATAGTCTCGGTACATGGCTCTTGTTTGGTGATTTGCTCTTCAGGTGTGACAGCGCGTTAATGATCGTTTGAATGCGTCGTGTTCGTAATATTTATTTCTTTATTTCCGTAGTATGGTTATCCACTTAATAGCGGTGGCTTAGGTTTTAATTTCGAATTGTTGCTTAATTAGCATTGCGGCGTTGGTGACCCAACAACCCCTTTCAAAGAACATAGTGACTGCATGGTTTGGTAACCACAGTGAGGTCGGGGCGGCAGAAATTGCTTCTAAAGAACCGAAGTTTCCTGGGATTTATTAATTCATTTCATTTTGTGCTAAGGGCTCTCTTTTCTTTGAGAACTGTTGTCACTTTTTGAATGGGTTTATTTTTGTGCTAGTGCAACCCCATAGCCAGCGTCACTGCGGGTAAACTGATCGCTTATCTCCAAGTAAGCCTGCGAGTACTTGGGTGAAGTAAATGAAATTAACCCAGCGGATTTTTCAAATCATACATGTATATACACTCACAAGATGGATCCTGGGCGTCCTTCATTCTAATAAATAAAATAGTAAGCCTCGTAACTTGGATACGCAGCGTGGGTCAGGGTCTAACTTGAGCCTTATGATCAGTCGTCCGTTGTGAGATTTTCAACAGAATTAGCCCATTATGCCACTGATATTGCTACGAACACTTCATTACAGGGAGCTAGCAGAGAGCAGCCAACTTCCCTATCCTCGATTCATTAGACACAATAATCTGAGCCCCTTGGCTGGGGCTCGGTCTCTAAAATA